>VYZU01068069.1:0-26369 GCA_013401355.1 Ceyx cyanopectus | reverse complement strand
TCTCATGTTAGGAGTCTTCTCAGCTTACAGGCTCTATTATTTAGTGTCTATGATACTGGGATCTTTCAGAAAAGGACAGAGGTGATGCCTCCAGTAGCATGAATATGCAGAAGTGTGATTACTAGTATAATATACTCTGTAGCTATGGAAAGCATTGTTGTAAAAACTCAGTGTTCTACAAGCAATTAATTAGATCTGTGCCATTTTGACAGAGGTTTTAAGGACTGGATCAGCCACAGTACTCTTCAACAAACTAGATCAAATAAACTAGATTACCCTATTACTGTCCTGATGCTCACCTTATTTGGCTAAAAGTATCCAAGATGTAGTGCTTTTCACTGACATTCATTAACCAGAGAAAACCCTCTCTTTAATAGTATACCTATTCTCAGTTGTGTATGAAGAGGCTTTGCATTGCCAATGAAGTGCATAAATTAGAGGGAGAGATGGACAGGAAAGTGTGAAAGAAAAGGAGTGTGAATGATGGCAACACAATTTGTTAGTTTCAAAGGTCAAGGCAGCCAGTGTTTTTATTGCATCTGATTGCCCAGGGGCATTTGCAGTGCCCTGACCTGAAACAAACAAGTTGCTGTAGTAGTGCTTCCACATATTTATGTTATTCCCAGGCAAATGTGACCATCTCCTCAAGTTCCAGTGCAGCACTTAGCTCTGTGCAGTCATTATCCATTATCTGAACATGGCAGGCAACAAGATAGTGGCACAGCACTGTCAAATAAGCTTCGCCAACCCTCACTTTATTTCTAATCTACCCTCTCTGCCCTTGTGTTGGTCTGGTGGCAAACCACTGTCAGGAGAAGGCAGCAAGGGGTCAGGCCATGCTGCTTCACTGTGGGACTCAGCTATCCATGAAAAGGAGAGTTCTGGGAAGACTCAACTCCTTTGCCAGGGCACTTCAGGTTACTCTGGTATATTCACAGCAGCAACAGTACACAAAATACCACCCCAGAGTAACCAGCAGCTTCCCAGAGGATGATCTACTTTCAGTTGTGATTCAAATGGAATTTCTAGGCTTGCTACTCTACTTGAAAAGAATAATTAATCTAGTTAACCAGGAAAGTTCAGGATACTGGAGTTTTCCAATAATTCCAGTAAGTCTATAAAGCCTCCTGTAGTAGTGGCTCAGATGCCAAGTCTAGTGGAAGATGGTATCTCAACTGACACAGCAGGTGTTATGGGACCAACTTTTATGTCCATCCCATTTTTCACTGGTTGCATAGGCATGTGAACTACCTGAATTTTCTAGATGCGAAATACAGCCCTGAAATTCCTAATAGTGCTTTTGTGTAAGCCCTGTGAGAGCTCTTCAGAAGGCCAGCAGCCTTTAGCCTCTGAAGCTGGGTTACGGAGTCTCTTCCAGAGGAAAGCGCTTGATGAAGAGAGGATGGTTCAAGAAGATGTTTCACTCATTCTACTGTCCTGACCTCCAGGATCACTGCTCCAGAAAAGGCCAGCATGGGGAAACCTGACTGAAATGAAGGGTTAACCTGTAAGCCATACAGTCTTTCTCTTACTCAAATGACTTACAGCACATGAATGTTATTTCAAAAGCACATGAAGCCTTCAAGAAGTTAACAGAAACCTATATACTATCAAATTAATCATCTTTTAATTTAAAATATTCCTTCCATCTCAATGAGCAAGGGATCACTGCTGCTCACACATCCCAGCAATGCAGAAGCTTGTCATGTAACACCCAAGGAGGTATTAGAAGTTGCTGTAATGCTTAAAGTATGAATCATCTTTAAAGTCCTTCCAGCTGGAGACACTCTGGTTTTGAGATATGTATCTTGATAAAGAGGGGAAAGACAATATTCCAAACTCAGAATTTCTGAAATATTGAGAAAAAATGAATATGAGAGGTATAATTGTTGTGAGAGCAGTGCTGGCAGGAAATGGCAAAACTAGGTGGGATTTTTAGGTCTGCAATGTCAAAGGAGATTTTTCTTCCAGCTTCTAAATAAAATAAAGGCTCTATAGAGGGAAGCTTTTACAGAAGCTAGGACACATGCAAATTATCCATGCGTTAAAAAGTATTGCAAGAATTAATTCAGGAAAAGCAATAATCCTTTTCCTGTGTGGTGCAGATACCGTACATAAGAACAGGACGAGGCTAAAAAGAGATAACTGGAACTCACTATACACTGACAAAGTCATTGTCAAGCAGGAATGAAGTCCTGAAGTGAAATTATATTGACTGAAAATTTTCTCCCTTCTCATTAAAAGCTGGAATAACAATACAAACTGGTATTATTTAGCAATACACTTCATTTTTCAAAACCCACTCCGATATCAGTCCAACATTTACATTCAGTTTTGACAGTTCAAACAGCTACTAGTAGCACTTGCTATCTGGTGGTAACCATCAGATGCCACACAGGCTCATGCTGGCATGGTACTGGTACCTTTAATTATAGTTTTACATAAAGAAATAACTGTGTAAGTGTGTACTAGGAACAAAAACACCCGAACCACGAAAGGATCTGATACACTGTAGTACTGGTGTTACAATTCTGTGCTATATTTGACTGAAACAAAGCTCTTAGTAAATTATTAAGAAGATTAAGTGTAAATTCAGCAACGTAGCCTGCCTGTGTGTAAAAATGGGCCTAAGGAGATTGCTATCACACTTTGTTTGAACAGCCTAAGTGCTCAGGATCTCTAGTAATTGTTCTTACCTCAGCTGGAGCTCAGGCCACCCTTCCTTTCTCCTCTTCTAACCACTCATTTTCATTGCACAAATGTAATGACCCCCAGAAGCAAGCCATCCTTTTACCCTGCTCTGGGACACTGCAGGATGGAGGGACACAGATGGCTTTCACAGGAGAACAAAAAGGCTGGAGACTGAGAGTGACTATAATTTCCAACCAATGGTCTTTTGGTGGCTCCAGACACTGGGAAGCCACACGAGCTCCCTGTGCTGGAGGAACTGTGCCAGGCAATGCTCATTTGCTGGAGATGCACTCAGATGCTCTCAAACACCTATGGCATCTCCTGCTTCTCCACAGCCAAAAAGGGAAGCTTTTCCCAGAAAAGCTGAGAAGTTTGTGCTGGCTTACATAAGGCTCAGGAAGAGCAGTGCTGGGCAGGACAGGACGCAGTACTCGGAGAAGAAAAAGGAAGTTATTTTTACACAGCTCAGAATAGCAAACCAGCATGTTCAGCTCGTCTGTTGTGGTTACCTTCAGCCCCAGCACTGACAAGTGCTGAGCTCTAGACACATTTTCATTTCTCTGCTGCTCCAGGCTGAGGGCAGACAGCACCCATTTCACCACACGAGCACAGTTGTGAGCTAAGACAAGTGTACTTTCAATTTGCAAGTTAGCAAACTGAGTCTTGTCAAAGGCAATATTAATTTCTACAGGGCCCAAGAACCAGCTCATTACTCCTGACTCTGCCTGCTGGGCTTCTGGTGCATTAAATAAATAGAAGTCATCCCAGAGAAGGGCGTTTGTTGTTTCTGCCATAATTCTGCACTGTGCTTCACGAAGATGTGTCATATGAAAGGAGGCTTCTTTAGGGTCTGGCAGCAAAGACCTGTCAGATATAATGTGATAGCACTAATAACACCAATTAATTAGTATTTTTCAGCCATACGTCTGAAAACACTTAACAATAGAAGAAAAAAAAATCAATCCCACATTGTATCAGGAAGAAACTTGGGCACACAGAAGTTAAAACACCTTGGGCAGTATTATACTGAAATATCAGGCAAAGTCTGGGAACTAAACATTATTGAAGAGACCATAGAAAATGGTGCCTGTAAGAGCTGGGAGGCTTGACACAGTGACCCAGGCTTTCCTACAAAAGACTCCTGTAATCACACAGTTCAGGACTAGACAGCTGATTTGGATGCCCTGTCTCCTGAGGAGGAGAGAAGGAGACTGCAGATGTTATTTGCTAGCATGACTAGGCTCGGTGCAGAACACATATCTCCTCACTGAAGGATTTTCTCTGCATTAACTACAGTCCTGTGCTTGGGACCAGGGAAGGGAGAAGACCAGTGACAACAAAATGAACTGTTAAGAATTTAAGGCAATTGGAGCATCTCTTTGGGTCAGTTCAACTATGAACTCNAGAGCAGTGCTGGCAGGAAATGGCAAAACTAGGTGGGATTTTTAGGTCTGCAATGTCAAAGGAGATTTTTCTTCCAGCTTCTAAATAAAATAAAGGCTCTATAGAGGGAAGCTTTTACAGAAGCTAGGACACATGCAAATTATCCATGCGTTAAAAAGTATTGCAAGAATTAATTCAGGAAAAGCAATAATCCTTTTCCTGTGTGGTGCAGATACCGTACATAAGAACAGGACGAGGCTAAAAAGAGATAACTGGAACTCACTATACACTGACAAAGTCATTGTCAAGCAGGAATGAAGTCCTGAAGTGAAATTATATTGACTGAAAATTTTCTCCCTTCTCATTAAAAGCTGGAATAACAATACAAACTGGTATTATTTAGCAATACACTTCATTTTTCAAAACCCACTCCGATATCAGTCCAACATTTACATTCAGTTTTGACAGTTCAAACAGCTACTAGTAGCACTTGCTATCTGGTGGTAACCATCAGATGCCACACAGGCTCATGCTGGCATGGTACTGGTACCTTTAATTATAGTTTTACATAAAGAAATAACTGTGTAAGTGTGTACTAGGAACAAAAACACCCGAACCACGAAAGGATCTGATACACTGTAGTACTGGTGTTACAATTCTGTGCTATATTTGACTGAAACAAAGCTCTTAGTAAATTATTAAGAAGATTAAGTGTAAATTCAGCAACGTAGCCTGCCTGTGTGTAAAAATGGGCCTAAGGAGATTGCTATCACACTTTGTTTGAACAGCCTAAGTGCTCAGGATCTCTAGTAATTGTTCTTACCTCAGCTGGAGCTCAGGCCACCCTTCCTTTCTCCTCTTCTAACCACTCATTTTCATTGCACAAATGTAATGACCCCCAGAAGCAAGCCATCCTTTTACCCTGCTCTGGGACACTGCAGGATGGAGGGACACAGATGGCTTTCACAGGAGAACAAAAAGGCTGGAGACTGAGAGTGACTATAATTTCCAACCAATGGTCTTTTGGTGGCTCCAGACACTGGGAAGCCACACGAGCTCCCTGTGCTGGAGGAACTGTGCCAGGCAATGCTCATTTGCTGGAGATGCACTCAGATGCTCTCAAACACCTATGGCATCTCCTGCTTCTCCACAGCCAAAAAGGGAAGCTTTTCCCAGAAAAGCTGAGAAGTTTGTGCTGGCTTACATAAGGCTCAGGAAGAGCAGTGCTGGGCAGGACAGGACGCAGTACTCGGAGAAGAAAAAGGAAGTTATTTTTACACAGCTCAGAATAGCAAACCAGCATGTTCAGCTCGTCTGTTGTGGTTACCTTCAGCCCCAGCACTGACAAGTGCTGAGCTCTAGACACATTTTCATTTCTCTGCTGCTCCAGGCTGAGGGCAGACAGCACCCATTTCACCACACGAGCACAGTTGTGAGCTAAGACAAGTGTACTTTCAATTTGCAAGTTAGCAAACTGAGTCTTGTCAAAGGCAATATTAATTTCTACAGGGCCCAAGAACCAGCTCATTACTCCTGACTCTGCCTGCTGGGCTTCTGGTGCATTAAATAAATAGAAGTCATCCCAGAGAAGGGCGTTTGTTGTTTCTGCCATAATTCTGCACTGTGCTTCACGAAGATGTGTCATATGAAAGGAGGCTTCTTTAGGGTCTGGCAGCAAAGACCTGTCAGATATAATGTGATAGCACTAATAACACCAATTAATTAGTATTTTTCAGCCATACGTCTGAAAACACTTAACAATAGAAGAAAAAAAAATCAATCCCACATTGTATCAGGAAGAAACTTGGGCACACAGAAGTTAAAACACCTTGGGCAGTATTATACTGAAATATCAGGCAAAGTCTGGGAACTAAACATTATTGAAGAGACCATAGAAAATGGTGCCTGTAAGAGCTGGGAGGCTTGACACAGTGACCCAGGCTTTCCTACAAAAGACTCCTGTAATCACACAGTTCAGGACTAGACAGCTGATTTGGATGCCCTGTCTCCTGAGGAGGAGAGAAGGAGACTGCAGATGTTATTTGCTAGCATGACTAGGCTCGGTGCAGAACACATATCTCCTCACTGAAGGATTTTCTCTGCATTAACTACAGTCCTGTGCTTGGGACCAGGGAAGGGAGAAGACCAGTGACAACAAAATGAACTGTTAAGAATTTAAGGCAATTGGAGCATCTCTTTGGGTCAGTTCAACTATGAACTCTTCTCACCAGAGCAGAGCAGAGGGGCAGAATCCCCTTTCTCCATCTGCCTATCCAGGTCCCTCTGGATCACATCCCATCCCTCCAGCCTTTCCACAGCACCACTCAGCTTGGTGTCATCTGCCAACTTGCTGATGATGCCTCCATCTCCTATATACAGATATGTATCTATATAATTAATAAAAATGGTAAACAACACAGGCCACAGCATGGACCCCTGAGGGACCATTTTCCAGACCCCACACTTTCACAGAATATTAGGGGTAGGAAGGGACCTCCAAAGATCATCAAGTCCAAACCCCCATTAAAACTGAAAAAAAAAATAAATCTTTGAATGATTGAAATAAATCTCAAACAGTTAAACAAAACAAGTTATTCAGTTTTACATTTGTGAAGTGAAAACCAGCCCTCCCCTTTTTCAAAAAGTACTTTTTTTTTTTCTTTTAGAATATCTTCCTGGACAGCAAAAGGGAAAAGAAATTACAAGGGTTTGGACTGATATATATATTTTTTAAAGTCTTTGCCTTCTATGATGAATCTGCACAAGCCTGCCAAATAAAGCNGCTGCTTCACTGTGGGACTCAGCTATCCATGAAAAGGAGAGTTCTGGGAAGACTCAACTCCTTTGCCAGGGCACTTCAGGTTACTCTGGTATATTCACAGCAGCAACAGTACACAAAATACCACCCCAGAGTAACCAGCAGCTTCCCAGAGGATGATCTACTTTCAGTTGTGATTCAAATGGAATTTCTAGGCTTGCTACTCTACTTGAAAAGAATAATTAATCTAGTTAACCAGGAAAGTTCAGGATACTGGAGTTTTCCAATAATTCCAGTAAGTCTATAAAGCCTCCTGTAGTAGTGGCTCAGATGCCAAGTCTAGTGGAAGATGGTATCTCAACTGACACAGCAGGTGTTATGGGACCAACTTTTATGTCCATCCCATTTTTCACTGGTTGCATAGGCATGTGAACTACCTGAATTTTCTAGATGCGAAATACAGCCCTGAAATTCCTAATAGTGCTTTTGTGTAAGCCCTGTGAGAGCTCTTCAGAAGGCCAGCAGCCTTTAGCCTCTGAAGCTGGGTTACGGAGTCTCTTCCAGAGGAAAGCGCTTGATGAAGAGAGGATGGTTCAAGAAGATGTTTCACTCATTCTACTGTCCTGACCTCCAGGATCACTGCTCCAGAAAAGGCCAGCATGGGGAAACCTGACTGAAATGAAGGGTTAACCTGTAAGCCATACAGTCTTTCTCTTACTCAAATGACTTACAGCACATGAATGTTATTTCAAAAGCACATGAAGCCTTCAAGAAGTTAACAGAAACCTATATACTATCAAATTAATCATCTTTTAATTTAAAATATTCCTTCCATCTCAATGAGCAAGGGATCACTGCTGCTCACACATCCCAGCAATGCAGAAGCTTGTCATGTAACACCCAAGGAGGTATTAGAAGTTGCTGTAATGCTTAAAGTATGAATCATCTTTAAAGTCCTTCCAGCTGGAGACACTCTGGTTTTGAGATATGTATCTTGATAAAGAGGGGAAAGACAATATTCCAAACTCAGAATTTCTGAAATATTGAGAAAAAATGAATATGAGAGGTATAATTGTTGTGAGAGCAGTGCTGGCAGGAAATGGCAAAACTAGGTGGGATTTTTAGGTCTGCAATGTCAAAGGAGATTTTTCTTCCAGCTTCTAAATAAAATAAAGGCTCTATAGAGGGAAGCTTTTACAGAAGCTAGGACACATGCAAATTATCCATGCGTTAAAAAGTATTGCAAGAATTAATTCAGGAAAAGCAATAATCCTTTTCCTGTGTGGTGCAGATACCGTACATAAGAACAGGACGAGGCTAAAAAGAGATAACTGGAACTCACTATACACTGACAAAGTCATTGTCAAGCAGGAATGAAGTCCTGAAGTGAAATTATATTGACTGAAAATTTTCTCCCTTCTCATTAAAAGCTGGAATAACAATACAAACTGGTATTATTTAGCAATACACTTCATTTTTCAAAACCCACTCCGATATCAGTCCAACATTTACATTCAGTTTTGACAGTTCAAACAGCTACTAGTAGCACTTGCTATCTGGTGGTAACCATCAGATGCCACACAGGCTCATGCTGGCATGGTACTGGTACCTTTAATTATAGTTTTACATAAAGAAATAACTGTGTAAGTGTGTACTAGGAACAAAAACACCCGAACCACGAAAGGATCTGATACACTGTAGTACTGGTGTTACAATTCTGTGCTATATTTGACTGAAACAAAGCTCTTAGTAAATTATTAAGAAGATTAAGTGTAAATTCAGCAACGTAGCCTGCCTGTGTGTAAAAATGGGCCTAAGGAGATTGCTATCACACTTTGTTTGAACAGCCTAAGTGCTCAGGATCTCTAGTAATTGTTCTTACCTCAGCTGGAGCTCAGGCCACCCTTCCTTTCTCCTCTTCTAACCACTCATTTTCATTGCACAAATGTAATGACCCCCAGAAGCAAGCCATCCTTTTACCCTGCTCTGGGACACTGCAGGATGGAGGGACACAGATGGCTTTCACAGGAGAACAAAAAGGCTGGAGACTGAGAGTGACTATAATTTCCAACCAATGGTCTTTTGGTGGCTCCAGACACTGGGAAGCCACACGAGCTCCCTGTGCTGGAGGAACTGTGCCAGGCAATGCTCATTTGCTGGAGATGCACTCAGATGCTCTCAAACACCTATGGCATCTCCTGCTTCTCCACAGCCAAAAAGGGAAGCTTTTCCCAGAAAAGCTGAGAAGTTTGTGCTGGCTTACATAAGGCTCAGGAAGAGCAGTGCTGGGCAGGACAGGACGCAGTACTCGGAGAAGAAAAAGGAAGTTATTTTTACACAGCTCAGAATAGCAAACCAGCATGTTCAGCTCGTCTGTTGTGGTTACCTTCAGCCCCAGCACTGACAAGTGCTGAGCTCTAGACACATTTTCATTTCTCTGCTGCTCCAGGCTGAGGGCAGACAGCACCCATTTCACCACACGAGCACAGTTGTGAGCTAAGACAAGTGTACTTTCAATTTGCAAGTTAGCAAACTGAGTCTTGTCAAAGGCAATATTAATTTCTACAGGGCCCAAGAACCAGCTCATTACTCCTGACTCTGCCTGCTGGGCTTCTGGTGCATTAAATAAATAGAAGTCATCCCAGAGAAGGGCGTTTGTTGTTTCTGCCATAATTCTGCACTGTGCTTCACGAAGATGTGTCATATGAAAGGAGGCTTCTTTAGGGTCTGGCAGCAAAGACCTGTCAGATATAATGTGATAGCACTAATAACACCAATTAATTAGTATTTTTCAGCCATACGTCTGAAAACACTTAACAATAGAAGAAAAAAAAATCAATCCCACATTGTATCAGGAAGAAACTTGGGCACACAGAAGTTAAAACACCTTGGGCAGTATTATACTGAAATATCAGGCAAAGTCTGGGAACTAAACATTATTGAAGAGACCATAGAAAATGGTGCCTGTAAGAGCTGGGAGGCTTGACACAGTGACCCAGGCTTTCCTACAAAAGACTCCTGTAATCACACAGTTCAGGACTAGACAGCTGATTTGGATGCCCTGTCTCCTGAGGAGGAGAGAAGGAGACTGCAGATGTTATTTGCTAGCATGACTAGGCTCGGTGCAGAACACATATCTCCTCACTGAAGGATTTTCTCTGCATTAACTACAGTCCTGTGCTTGGGACCAGGGAAGGGAGAAGACCAGTGACAACAAAATGAACTGTTAAGAATTTAAGGCAATTGGAGCATCTCTTTGGGTCAGTTCAACTATGAACTCTTCTCACCAGAGCAGAGCAGAGGGGCAGAATCCCCTTTCTCCATCTGCCTATCCAGGTCCCTCTGGATCACATCCCATCCCTCCAGCCTTTCCACAGCACCACTCAGCTTGGTGTCATCTGCCAACTTGCTGATGATGCCTCCATCTCCTATATACAGATATGTATCTATATAATTAATAAAAATGGTAAACAACACAGGCCACAGCATGGACCCCTGAGGGACCATTTTCCAGACCCCACACTTTCACAGAATATTAGGGGTAGGAAGGGACCTCCAAAGATCATCAAGTCCAAACCCCCATTAAAACTGAAAAAAAAAATAAATCTTTGAATGATTGAAATAAATCTCAAACAGTTAAACAAAACAAGTTATTCAGTTTTACATTTGTGAAGTGAAAACCAGCCCTCCCCTTTTTCAAAAAGTACTTTTTTTTTTTCTTTTAGAATATCTTCCTGGACAGCAAAAGGGAAAAGAAATTACAAGGGTTTGGACTGATATATATATTTTTTAAAGTCTTTGCCTTCTATGATGAATCTGCACAAGCCTGCCAAATAAAGCCCTGACTTGCAACATGGTGAAGGTATCAGTCATATAAATAAAATATAGTGATAGAAGGATGGGATTTCTGGCTCAAAGAGATGTAATTAACAAGTGACATTTGTATTTCTAGGTGAGGTGCGTAGGTCTTTTGAGTTAATAATTCATTATTTCTCTCCATCCTTAGTCTGAATTGATGGACCACTGCAGGTGGATGGGCTCCTGAGCTGAAAAGAGCTCAGATGCCAAGGTGATACACGTGACAGGCACTGCAAATGCAACCTGCCAGATGGAGCTTGGTAGTAACCACAGATAACAGCAATCCTCTTGTTTTCTCTGCAATGTCCTGTTGGAAAAAATAGGGTACAACACTGCCTAACATTGTCACCTTCCATTGCCACCACAGAAAGTTGCCTATCAGCTTTAGAAGGACAAAAAAGCAAGGGCAGAAAGTTTAAAAAAAATAAATAAAAATCCCCAAGTCCTCCTGACCTTCATCTACTGCTGTCATTAAATCAGGTTTGAATAGAAGAAAAACAGTCAGTAAATTCCAAGTGACCAAACCTGACAGCAGCAGAGGGACAGATGGCCTGTGCTGTTCTCTCCCTTTGCCTCCAGAATGATTCTTGGTGGTGTAAAACATGACATCCTCTGCTCTGTTCAATGTGCAGCTCTCTCAGGGAAGGTGATGACATTGTCCTCCTTTCACCCCGTTTCTCCCCTCCCAGGAGAAGCCCTGAAACCCTTAACTTTCTGATTCTTTAGCTGCCTTTGGTGCCTTGTGTCCTTACACCGGTCAGCAGGGGAGCATAAATCCCCACAAACAGTTGCATCAAAAGAGCTTCCCAAGCCCCACCAAAGGAAATCTGGTTTTATGGAAGTGAGAGGGAAATTCAGACTCAGAGTCTAACCCAGGAACCTGTCTGGACCTGTACAGCAAACCACCATAACCTGAGCAAAGAGCAGACTGCAGGGCTGCAATTCTCTGCAGTTGCTAGAGCGTTTCCTAAGGCCACAGTGCACACTGCAGATCCTGACCCTTAGCAACCCACAGCCAGGCTCTTGACCTTCTTCTCAGTTCTTACCAACACTCCTCCCTCCCCCCCAGGATCACAATTACCATGGCTTCAGTTAAGAAAGGACAAAAAAAACCCCAAGTTGCAAGCATCAGACGTTAGCTGAGAGGCAGCCAGAGAGACACCAAGCCTTTCTTTCCACAGCAGATTCTAAATGCTACCGGCTTCTTGCCAGGGCAACAAATGCTACAGCCAAGCAAGCAGAAATTTTTCTGCTGTGCTTGAGTCCATGAAACAGAGGACAACATGTAATCAGCCATCTGAGACCAAAGAATTATTCTTCTTCATGCAAGCAACAGCACCTCACAATTAGTGAGATGTGTGGGTGGAAGAAGTCCTCTGCAGCAGAGGCTCCCAATGTAGTAGTTCTTTCTGAGGCATATACACAACACACAGTCCTCTTCCATCCATCCATCCATCCCACCCTGGCACTCAATGGCTGATCCTCAGCCCCTGCACACACCTCTGCTGCACAGCAGGGTCAGCTGCTCGCTGGCTCTGGATGAAGAGAAAGATCCTAACAAGTGGAGAGTGAAATAACTAAATCCCTGCAAGATCCTGCAAAGCTTTACAAGAACAACTGAAAAAGGAAATGAAATACCTCTCCAAACAGCTCGCAGCAGAGCAAGAAAATAACCAGCAGTTGCCAACCTCTCCTTCAGAGGCTTTGGAGCAAGAAAAAGCATCTAAGACCCTGACTGACAGAAAGGCCCAAGGTCTGTTGTACCTCCTGGGGGATTGAGAACATATTGACAAGACCATCCCCCAGTAAAAAGGGAGAGCAAAGCTTGGTCAAAACTAAAATAAAAATTTATACACAGAGAATAAGGAACTGAAAATGTTACTGGCCTCAGCAGAAAGGCAAGAGAGGCAGTTATAGGAAAGATTAAATCTTTTATTGAACTAGATACCATCCTTGGTCCGAGCTAAATCAGTACAGTGTGCAGACCCTGAAACAAGGCACAGAGACATTTGGGATGATGGTGCAAGTGACTTTCTGGTGGAAGATTCTGACTGATACCCCAGAACTTGTGTCTAATGTGGGTGAAGAATTTGCATGTATCAGGTTTACAGAAGCAGGTTTATTTTGCTTTTCTATGGGTATCACTAATGAGGTGATGTCTGCAGCAATGAAACAAACCTGGTCACTAGAGACCCACCTGCTCATGTAAGTGTTAACACAAACACACTGCATTGCTCTAGTGGGAAACAACAGGATTAACTGATGCCTACATGCAATCATTTGGGAACTAAGATAATTAAGCTTAAGATTTGAACACTAAACATATTTGCAAGTGTTGAGCCTAGTTTGTGAAGGCAGAGGACACTATGCTAATATAGCCACAGCAAAGAGCAATAAAACAGAGAGCCCAGGGTATACTGATCATACAAAGAAACTGCTTTTAGAGCATAGGAATTATCACTCCTCTTTCCATTTCTCAGGGATTTTTTTGGTGTTCATCACCATCTCACCACAAGAGTATATTTAGCAAAATGAGTAGTCACACTTGTTAAAACAGCCAGAATGCAGCAGAACCCTTAAGCTAATCCTTTATTACAGGTAATTATTTTTGTATTTCTCTTCTCCAAAGAAAAGCAAAATAAGATATGACCTCTTAATTACCACCTTTTAAAGTATTTTCTTAAGATCCCAAGGAAACAAGATGACTGGAATCTATTGCTATTCACTCAAAACAGGCCTCCTAGTGAAGTCACACTCATTCAAAGCATCCATTTGCTTTTACCACAGCAGAGACTGCATTTTCTGCTCTGTGATGTACACATCTGCAGCATCAAACTGAAAGTACAGAGGCATAGTACCACTGTGTGGTAGGGGAAGCACCAGGCAGGAGGGAAAGGGAACACAACACCTGCAGGGATTTACCTGTGCTACCTGGAAGCCTGGCTGTGAGACAGAGCAAAGACCTCTGTACCCCTTTAGAGAGGATGTTTGTTAGCAGTGGCTGAGTGGATTGAGCAGGCTTTAGGAAAGAGCAGCTCCTGGTTCAGGATCTGTGTTCAGCCTGCTAGAGCATCGTGGTTTTTCATGACACAACCTCAAAGGTGCTCAGCAGCTCATCTCCTTTTGCAAAATGCCTGTGTTCCACTTGCTGTGGCCCTCCCCATTAAACATCTTCCCATCAAATCTGCTCTCACCTCTTGCTTCCTGCTGTGTCAGTACATTAAGTTCTTCTAACAGGAGGAAAATATATTAAAGGAATAACAATAACGCTGATAACGATTGTCTAATAAATACTATTTCTTTCCCTGTATTTCCCCTCATTCGATTAGTTTCCCAGCAAGAGTAGCATTAATCACTGGGGCAACAGATAAAAGATAAAGACCAATTTGAATTTTGCTGTGTGCTACTGTGTGTGTATGTCTCTGCTCAGGCAGCAGGGAGGGAGGCAGCAGGATAACCTGTCAGTTGGTATATTTATGCTGCTGGAGTCAGCCAGGACTGGTACTCTATTGTTGTCACAGATTAAAATAATTCATGTCCTTATAGTTTCACTGCAGGTCATGTTTCAGAGAAAATTAAAAAGGACATGATGACCAAGTTAAATTCAAGATTATTTGTGCAAATCTGTGTGTGTGGGCACTGAGCCTATTGCCTGGATGAGCACAACATAGAGTAGCCTTTTCTCCTGACCTCACCTGACTCTTTCTACACCAAGAATGAGTTTTCCAGCTCAGAAACAATTACTAGAAAAGACCTGCTGCAAATGAGAGGAAGAGGTGCTTTTTTCAGATTATTTTAGTACAAGCATGTATTCAGCTCCAGTTGGACTTGTAAATGATATGTAAGAAGCCATAGGTGGTTACTAAGCCATAGGGTATGAATTTATTCTCTTTTCTCCAAACCTTTGTCTATCCAAGAGACAGTTGCTGGAACCACCACTAGCCATGTCACTGAAAAGCCAACAGATCAACTTTTCTCCAAACACACTAGTAATAAGACAGATGAAGGGGAGCATTTGCATCCCAGGCAATATCAAGAACTGAAATCCAATTCCTCAAGCTTTTGGCTTTATTTTGCTGTTGAAATTTTGTGGAAACCAATTCTTATCTTTCAGAATATAATAGAATTTTGCATTAAAAATTGAACATCCTACTTACTCATATACCATCTAAGGGAGAAGAGAAATTGGTGGTTGCACAGCCTGTCTTACTAATCACTGCTTTTAAGAGCTGTACTGTGACAGATGCATCTTGCAAATCAGTGACAACTCATCCCACAGATGAAAAAGAAACAAGCAGAAATCCTTCTGTTTCTACTAGCTAACAACACCATCATTCTGCAGAAAATCCAAGGCATTAATTAGATGGTTTCAGAGAGTGTCTCTGTCACAACAGCATGGATGCATTTCCAATTTTTGCACATTCATTCAAATATGAGCTAGGAAAGGTAAGAGGTGCATTCCTGCCTCTCAGAGAGTCTTGTTAAAAAACAAAACATAAATATAAAACAACAACAAAAGAAAACAACAAACACGTAAAAAACCCTGAAAGAAATGAAATGGAACTAAATGCTCTGGAAGTATCTGCAGCTTGTAAACTTTTCCCTGAAGTATATAAATAGCAGTCAGAGCAGAGATGCTATAACAATGTGAGCCAATCCTCCACCTATATTTGAGCTATAACCATTGATTCCATTTGTTTCTAAGCAGTTGCTCCTTCAGTATTGGAACTCTTCATCATATATTGTCACTGTACAACCACACCAGAAAATCACACTTGTCCAGTTCTTTCATTCTACTTATGATCAAATGCGTGGTCAACCACAGTGGCTTTAGCTCCTCATCACTGTATTAATCAGATTTGGGAAATAATCTTCCACATGACTTTCAAGAAATCTTTTTGGCAGGGCAAATAACATAAATACACAAAGGGATTCTGTGCTCTGATAAAAAAAACCCAGGCTGATGTTATTTAGGGTACTTTCTAAGAAATTTGTGCTGCCTGCCTCTCTGAAAAAGGTGGGTACTTGTTTACAGCTGCAATTACAAATAAAACAAATATTTCAGTGTTTTGTTGATCAAGATAAAAAAACCCAAACAAACAACAAAACCAGAGTAAATCTGAAAAAATGATGAAATCCTAGAAAAGTGCTAGACCAGCCCTTGCATTTGGGACAAATCTTCAATTCCATGATTCCCAGTAGAACAGAACTGGGTACATGTGTCAAAAACACCAGCTGAGGTTTTGCTGTAACTCCCAAATACCTGTTTAGATCTGCAAATTAAAGGCAGTGTAAACTCAACCCTTGCAGAAATGACTTGGCTAACTTGGGCCTTCTGTAAAGTGCTAAACTGAAAAAAAAAAGTAAATAGTGTGGGTCCCAGCAGAACACACAGAAAAGTGGCTAAAGTGACTACTTGACAATGGTACTATATAAAAACAGGCTACCTAAAGTATGAGTGTAAGCTATATAGATAAATCGCACTACATACATCAACATCTGGCACTCAAGTCTGTCACATACACTCAACAACATCCCTCCCCCGGAGTCAGGAAATTCTGCATGCTGACAATGGTTACCAAGTTATAGTTCAAATATCACTGGTGATAATGTCAACAAATGACACCAGCATATTAATAAACTGTTTTAGAAATGCAGTGTTCTTTATGACTATAATGTGCATAGCAGAAATGCAAAGCTGAGCTCATTTCCATAATCATTACTTGTCAGCATGTGGGAGCACAGGCTGGAAAAACAATATTACAGTAAAATCACATTCTCATTTTGGATGGGTACTGAACCTCTGGTTCACTATGGCACTTCCAGAAGTGTCTTCTGCAGGAAGTGAATGAAATAATAAAAATATATAGAATTATGTTTTAGATTATATGAGCTTTATAGGTAAACTGAGTACCCTGAACACTAGACCAATAAATATAATTGAAACATGCCACTCCCCCATTCAATACTCAGTCAAAACTTGAATATTTTTATCCCTTTCCTCTACAGACTATTATCATATACATCTTTCTGGTGAGGTAGCTACTACATATACTACATTACATGTCAAAGATTCTGTATTGCAATCTATTTGACTTACTTATAAAGTATTATAAAGTATTTATTTAATAAATTTTATTTACTTACTTATAAAGCATTTATGACCTAATAAAGGTCAGTAGTTTGCATGAAAATTTTATATCCCACCTTTGGATTATTGCTTCCAGATATGCTGCTGTCTTTCTCTGCCCAAATCATGTTAGCATTTATTCATCACAGAAGAGATATGACTGTGAATAAATAAATAAATGCCATTTTGTGAATTTCATAGCAGCAATGAAACTTTACCACCTCAGCAATACTGTAGTGCAGGACAAATTATTCCTCTCTGAAATATAGCAGAAGATGGGAGCTTTGGTCTCTATAAAAAAATAGCTGAGGAAGAGGTAGAACAGGAGGCATGAGAGCCAGACTCTAATTCTCAGTGGTACCAATGGGCCAGTGAAGTCAGTCCTTAAAGCAGACTCCTCAAAATTATTTTTTTCATTATAGCCTTGCAGTCTTGGGATTAAAATGTCACTAGTGACTTATAAGAGGCAAAAACTAAATTAAAGGCCAATTTCTTTCCCCCTCAAATTATTATCTATGAGTGTAAAAGAAAGTACCTATGCAAGACCAAGGGTGAGACAATTTTATTTGTCTTACCTGACAGTGAAAGTCTAATTAGGCTGACAAATCTTCTGTGCTATTTTCCTTTGTGATATACACTATAAGAAAGGATTTAGCCTGGAGCTGCACGTCATGAAAAGACATTAATCAAGATTATTGGACCCTCAACAGAAAACATGGTTAAAGGCTGGAAAGCCTAACAGTTAAAATAAAAGGTTGAGAACCTTATTCTGAACCATGCCAATGGACTCTCTATATGGATAATGGGCAGATCCCCTCTTATATTCTTTAGAGGGAACATTCTGTATATTATCTATCATATATTGTCATTTTATGGCTCTAAGATCATAGCTGAAAGCATCCACAGGTCATTTATGATGTCACCTCTAAGCTACAGTGTGAGCACTTTGGCAGGTGTCATTACTCTCACCTGAAGAAGCTGAGGCATGCACTGCCTATGGAATGGAACACACAGCTCCTGGTTCCTCCTGCAGAGCACAATCAGGAGAACATCTGCTCTCCCACATGGCTTCTGATCTCTTTTTCACAGAAAATGGTGATTTTGCTCTTTGGGCAACACCCACCCATGTCACAGGACAGTCCCACCAGGGGCCTTCCCTGGATCAGGCCTGGGGCCTTCAGAAGCTGATCTGGAGCAGTTCCCCCTAAGCACCCACACATCAGCTGGAATCACACCCTGATGATCACAATCAGAAGAGGCTAAACTGTGAATGGCCTCGAAAGTGAAGAAAAACTGCTTATTGCTGAGCAGAAGGGAGAAGAGAAACAGGAACTAACTGTATCTGTACCATTCACAGCCTTATGTAGCTATATTTTACATTCCCCAAAGAACAAACTTGCTTTATTAGATTGTTCCACCATTTATAGCTAACCTTGTAAGCAGGGTTGATAACGGTGATGTCAAACACCAACAGGATAAAATAACCATTAGGCATCTGAAAACCACAGCTGGAAACACTGCCCAAACAGAAAATGACATTTTCTTCTCACTTTTACCACACGAAGAATGCAGCTTAAGCTGATTGAATCCAATTCTAGCAAGAGTGAGGAAGAAAGGCAAGCTGTCTGTGCTGTGACAGCAATAAAATGGCCTGATATTGAAATGTAGGAAGTTGTCATGGAGGTACATACTGATCTTTATCTTTCCTTCAGTGGGCAGCATGAAGTGTCAAAGAGTTATTGCTTTAATATTGGCTGAGATTAGGCCATTTGTTGTGGTGCATGTGTATCCAGGAAATCACTGCTCTAACCACGTTTCTAGAAGCACTTTGACACTTTATTAGATCTTCTTGATGCTCTTTCAGAGCACAGTGGTCTCTACAGGCTAAGTGAGCTGCCATGAGGGCTGTGCAGGATGCTTTCTGGACAGTTCCTCTCCAGAGTCACTTCCAGCTTGACACAGCCCTCAACGTTCCAGTGCCACTCTCTGTAACACTCCTACACCCAAACACAGCACTCCTGCTTTGATAAATGATAGAAATTAACCTAACTAGAGTAGGATCAGGACCACAGACTATTCTTCTGGTTAAACAGGGTTACCCTAAGCCAGTTTCCCAGGAGTGCTCGCAGATGGCTTTTGAATATTTAAAAGCATGGAGGTTCCACAGCATCTAATGTGGGCACCTGTGCCAATGCTTAGTCGCCATCACAGTAAAAAAAGTGTGGCCCGATCTCCTACACAATTAAGAGGGCAATCTTTGTGTTTTCTTACCCTGATTAGGACTAGACAAAAAAAAAAGAGAATGATCATAATATACATATAATCAATAACTGATTAAACCTTCTGAAGCAGCTAGAAAGCAAGCATACAACTTATATGATTGATTTCAAAGTCCTTGATTTCATTAAGGTCTTCTGTCCCAAGCATCAAAAACTGTTTCAGGGAAGCAGATGGAATAATAATTTTTTTACAACTAGAGAACAATACACCTTTCTCTGAAGGATTAATAAAGGCACACTCTGATCAATAATCACTCACCAGAGTTTCAGCCAGTGTATGCTGCCATCAATGAAAAAAAATTAATTTCTACAGCATGAGGTTCTGATGCAAATAAAGATTTTTAAACAGATGTTTCATCCTTGTTGATAGCATGATAATATGCCACTGAAAAAAAATTCAAAATCTGATGCACTGATCATATTGCTTAATTACATGATTCTCTGCACAGACAAGGAGAGCCAGTTTAAAGTGTTTAGAACTAATCAGTACCATATTCTGGCTGCTGCACAGGAGGTTCAAAATACCACTGCACTTACAGGACTGAAAACACTACACTGACACACTTCAGCCAGAACACCTAAAATCCATTTCTGTGGGAATTGTTTTTTAGCAAGGATGTTGAATATGGTCTATGTTGGAACGTTTGAAGAAACTGATGTTGATTGGGTGCCTTTAAAATATTCTACAGGAAGACCATAAAAGGAAAATGAAAAATGGGTTGTACCTGGAAATAATGCTCCATTGTTTTTCTTCCCACTGTGCAGTTCCCTGTGGCAGCAGTACATACTGTCACAAGGCTAAATAACCATACACCCACTCGCCAGTAATCTTTGTACTCTCTTAGGAATGCATCTCCCCACATATGGAACCGTGGAAGCAGAGTTAAAATCACATTCTTGTCACACTGGGGCAATCCTATTTACAGAAACGGGGTTTCACTAGAACAGGAGAAAAACCTCTCCCCGTTATCACCAATAATTCACCAACACAGGGGGAAAACATTTTGTGGTGATTTACCTTATGTGATTAAAATAAAGCAGAGCACGATTCAGAGAACATGGGTCCCACCAACTCACAAGTGAGCAGTGAGAGTTCTGAGGAGACTCAGAAGACCAAGGGACTCACCTGGATGCTGGGCGGAGAGCGGTTTTTTCGTGTGGTGGTGGTGGCCATGGTCGTTGTGGTTTCCATCACCGTCGTGGACATTTCTGGTGGCACAGAAGTTGTTGGCGTCGTTCCCAAGATGGAAGGGACCTCCCCAACCAGCCGCACGCTTCCGTTGATCTTAATGTTGGGGTTGTTCTCTGCTGCCATGTTCAGCACCTTCAAGCCATTGTAATAGAGGCCGGAGAGCTGTCCCTGGAACAGGCGTCCTCGGTCCTTCCCTCCGATGGCGATTTGCGCCTGGGTGTTGAAGATCGTTAACTGTCGGCCTAGTGAAGGGGGTAATAACATTACTGCCAGACATCTCACACTGACTCCTGGCCAGAAGGGACGGACAACAAAGAAGTAGACTCATTCTTGGTGGTGTTTGTGATGACTGTAGGAATACGGTATGGAAATGCACTACCTAAAGCTCAGTAAGAAGGAGGATTAGCCTGAAAGTGAGGACAGCTAAAACTGAACCTCATTCTTCAGCATCCACACGTCAAAACTATGCAGGAGCTTTGGCTCAGTCAGAAATATGAACCCATTCTTTTAGAGTTAGACCCATTTTAAACTACAAATAAGGCTTTGATATGTAGCTATTTTTCTACTACCAATTCAGATTGCTCTATCTGTCAATATTTAGCACGTAAACAAACCTTCTGTGTTGACTGGCCAAAGGATGGGATTAATTCATAAAGCCAGTTTTAATAATCCAAAGTTTTAAGGGGCATCTTAAGGAGAGAATTAGAACTGATGATGATACAAGGACTGTGCAGGAATCTTAAGACAGTCATGATTTTCCACCTGCAAATTTTGTGTTGTGAATGCTCACACATCTAAAACCACGAAACACCAAATGCAAACATTTGTGATGTCTCTGAAAGAGCAAAGTTTTTGAAACAGCAAGGACAACATGGTTCTTCAAAAGGTTAACTCCCAGAATGCCTCACATATGAATCTTCTTGTAGAGACAGTGAAATTAAAATCTAAGCATGTTAAGTGGTTTACTCAAGGTCACACCTCAAGTGTTAGAAGTAGCTTGATACCATATGCAATTAAAAAAACATTTATTAAAAAAAAATCTAGTAACACCTGCCAATATACCTAATTTTGCAGGACATTCAAATCCCATTCAGCCTGGACTGCTCTGTAAGTGCTGCTTATGTTCCAGGCTGAACTAGGTTGACTGTTAAAAAAAAAAATTACTTCATGAAGTGCAAAGGCAGTGCCTCTGATTTCACTACTCCTCAGAAGTTTAGTGGCACGCCACCTGGAATCTGCTGAATTAAGAGACAACCAGGCTGGGCAGTGCTCAGAAGGGTTGTGTATGCAGCATCAAGTCAGGCATCATTCAAATCCCTGCTGTGTTTTCCCATTGTTATGCAGCTTGCAACACATGTCCCAGCTCATTCCCACTCCCCGGTTCTCACTCACCACTTTCTTTCTACTCAACCCTGATGAGAGGTGCAAAATGCCACCACGTAGCAAAGCACAGGCTATAACCCACTGTTGATGTCCGCAGGGACAGTGGTTAGAGTAGATCAAAATAGGAGGGGAGCTCACCAATTTTGGTGGTCGTCGTGACGGGTCTCGAAGTCAAGTGGTGATGCGGTGTTGCATCATCTTATGGTGACAGGATGGACCATGGGGAAAAGAATGGGGACAAGAGAAGAAATGTGTCTGAAAGGAGTTCCTGTCCCCAGAGAGGGCCCTAGCTAACTAAGCAAAAAATGTATGGAGAGGTGTAACAGACGGACACATGGAGGTGGGATGGGCTGCACACCCCTTGTGCTCCTCACACACAGATTTGTCAATGAAACACTGGGACTCGATCGGGGTGTAGAAACTTCATTTATGAAGAAATGAGAAAAAAATGGAGGGTATCCTTCCCTTGGAAAGTCTTGATGCAATATTCTGCATCTCAGGGAGTTTTAAACTTACCAGAGGTAATATATGTCTATTAAAACATCCACAAACATGCACTGAAGCCACACATCCTCAGCATGTAAAAACAGAGCCCTTCCTCTTATCTATGAGGAAAACAGGATCCAGTAACAATATCTAACAAAATATTGAACCCTCTCAGGGTATCTCCTGTCTGAGCTAGAGAAAATGGCACTGTACACAGCAGAAGGCCAAACTCATAGTCATATACCATATCCTCAGTTTACTTTTCTTTGACCTGTTGTGCTCTAGATTTTTTTTAATGGATATGTCAGTTCTCTACTATATATTCCTTCTCCTCACATGTTCCTTCCCTCTAGCGGTGTATTTCTTTCCATGCTGTTCCTGCCTCTATGTACCCAGACATTTCACTTTGCTATTCTTCCACCTCAGTCTTGATAGAGTACCAAAAGGTAGAGGTTAGAGGTGAGATGAGTAAAGAACAGGGAGATATTTCACTAGTCTTCAGAGGTTATCCCTGGAAATAGAAGGAAGGTAATGACCTTTCAAGTGTTTCCATTTCTATCCCCTTCTCCCCTTGAATCACTACTGTATCACTTTTTATTACCTTTTACCAAAGGGAAAAGGAGTGATGATGATGATGGAAAGGAAAATTTTTGCTCTTTCAGCTATGAGGTCCCCAAACCAGAATAGGCAAGGGGTGCCCTCACTTCTGCTGCAGGATAATGACTCTCCTCAGGATGTCATCTCATTTAACCCAAGCTCACAGCACAACTTTAAGACATGCCTATCATATCCCTTGCTTTACTTTCTAGAATGAGAAGTTAGTATATTAAGGATGAAAAAATACCATGTTTTTATTTCTGGGCTTTAATTTGCATCTTCTAACTCTGAAAGAAAGTATATACCCAGGAGGGAGCCTCTCTCCCGTAAAAAGGGAACTCTGTGTGGTGTTGGGTTTTCCTTGTTTGTTAAATGGTCTTCCAGTCCAGGATTTAAGCACTGCACACACATTTGGAGACAGCAGTGGCACTAGAGCTGTGTTTGCTAGAAGAACAGTCCCTTGTTGAGGTCACCTACAACCTGCCATTCCTCATTCTTCTCCCTCTGATGGGGTAGAGGCTCATGAATAAAGACAACAGGTAAATGTACATGGAATGAGAGAGAACTGTTGAGAGAATACACACTTAATTCTGCCACCATAGGTGTAGGTGTCTTCTCCTCATTCTTCTGATGATGTGCTTCTGCAGCCCTAACTTCCCCCTATGAAACTGAATTTTACTGAGGAACTGTTTACATCATAAAATTCTACTAGATGTATAAGGGTTTCAGAATTACAGTTCTTTTCCACAAAGAACTCTTCCTAATTCCTACCTAATGCTATTTTCATGTCATACTAGAAGAAAATGATGAAGATATTTTAATTTTCTGAGGCGCTTCGTACATTTTCTAAATAGTTCAAGCTCTCGTTTCTTTGTTTGCTCTCTCATTGACTTCTTCATTTGGAAAACTGAATACCAATTAAAAATATCACACACAAACTTAGTGAAGTTTTTTTCATAACACTAGGAGAGATTTTTGGGCCTGATTATGCAAATTCTAATTCACACTGATAATTATTGCTTTAAAAGTACAGTCACTCATATCAATGAAGCTTCACATGCAAGTAAGAGACATTTGAAGAATTAAGGACTTCCAGGATCAATCCTTTTGATGAGACTCTTCTGGGTCTTTAGCACATGCAATTGCAGAATAGGTATCTTCTGTGCCTTAGTGGACACCATGTATTCTGATAAAGAAATCTGATGTGTATATGACTACTTAAATTGAACAATTTAGGGCTAATATTTATCTNAAAAACAAAAACCAAAAAAAACACCAAAACCAGTAATTATGCTACTTCAGAATGACGTGTTATGTTTGCTTTCCAAGAATGAACTATTTCATTATTATGAATAATGTAATAGTGGTACCAAAGGAAGACCAAATCTATGGCATTCAAAAATGTCAATTGAAAAGTGCTTCATCTTACCTCACTCAAGCCAAGAACTCATGAGAGCAAATTAGCTATTGTGCATCCTGACTCTCTCATGAACCTAACTAGTCCTCTCTCCATCAGCTCGTCCTGTTCCATTCTGATAGAAAGCTACCTTGTCATTCATCACCTTTATCAAGTCTTCTGACACAAGTTTTCCATGTTACATTAATTGTAGGATGGATGGCCAGTGGGTGAGCAGGTTGGTGAACAGCTAGTTAAATCAGTCATTCTTATGACTTTTTAATATGACTTGCTGAAAACATCGATCTGCTCTGGAACCAAGGAACAATGTAAAGAAGGAATTTCCTTTCACTAAAACAAGCTCTATCCTTCTAGCCTAAAACATCCAGTGCTTTGAGAGTGTCTGAATGCTCAAATGCTGTCTCTTTTAGACCCTTCTGGATGTGTGATTGTCTTTTCACAAAGCATCAATATTCACAGAAGGTAGACTTCAGTTCAAAACTTCAGGATGGCTTACACATGGAAGTGCCTTGGCATGCTTACAAGCTCAAAACATGGGGAAGCAGTGATATAAAATAAAAGANCAGGAACCCCTTATTTGGAGAAATGAAAAGGGACTCACATCCTTTTGCTGTAATAGTCTAAGGAAATTTTTACCTTCTCGAAGTAGAAGTTTTTGGCCAGATTAAACTCTCATTAAATCGCTTCAGTGAGACATGATTTTACTTGAGGTCAATGGGAAATTTGCTATTGTTTTGAGTAAATCTAAGATTTCACTACACATGCATAAAGTGGATGTAAAGATATGTTATATATGTAACTGTGGACTTCCCTTCCTCTGGGAGGCAGGGCTGGCTTCTAGCCCTTTCTCCATCAGTCCATTGAAGAGGCAGCATTGGTCTGTCCTGCATTTGCAGAACCTGGAGCACCTCAGTTTGGTGCAGTAAGAGCTTGCTGCTAAGTGGAGTTTTTTCCTTGCTCTCCCAGCTACTGCTCCACTATTCCTGAGTGACCCAGTTCAAAACCCAAGTTTGTTTGGTTTTTTTTTTTGGGCTATCTGAAAAACAGGATATGATACAAATACAACTACAAGAGAATGAATTAAAACAAAGGTAGGTGGTTTTCTCAAGCACATGAACTCCATTAAGGGATTAGACATGCATCTGCTTTAACAAAATTGAGACAATCATTATCTTTAGTGTTAAAGGGACTTTAGCAATTCAAACTTACCAAAATTATCCTCTTTTTAGTGTTAACCTTTATTTATTTATTTTAGTTTGATCTTGTAAATTAACAGGGCAACCCATTGAAGCTCAATAAGCATTTTCTGTATACCCTATCTCTAAGTTTATTTAGAATTTAGCTGAATTAACTGTTACATAAAACCCTAGTGGTCAAAAAATATTTCTGTTTTAGCTACACAAATATTTTTGTCTTACTTTCAGAAATACTTCAGTTTAGTTACAAATATTATTGTAGACCAAACCTGAGAAGTGGGCAACAGAGTCAGCTCTCATTGAGGTCAACAGGAACTGAGTGTGCACAACACTTGTCAGGATCAGACCATTCACATAACAATATTTTGACTGCAGTGATCTTAACTGAATTCATACTGGGTAAATTGAATTGTTAATTCAGCTGAGGATATACGTGTGAAACAGAACATCAATTATCCTACAAAACATTAGTTTTCCCTCTTGGATAATCTGTTAGCAACCATAGCCTAAGTCAGCACAGAAAATGCAGGATTTGAGTTCAAGGGTCACCCCCATTTATCAGCAGTACTTAGGAAACAAGAGAAAACTGTGTTCTGCTTTTTCTGGACCTCAAGGCAAGGAGTTAGCCACAGTGATTTGTGTGGGTGGGTGGTTTTGGGTTTCTTTTTAATACCACATTTAGTACAGAGGGAGATCTTCCTGCCTTAAGCTCCTCTGCATCACCAAAGCCCAGTCCAAACCCTGCTGAAACCGTAAGAGTTGCTCCGTTCTTTTCAGAGAGCTTTGGAATGGGCTCCACATCCAAGGGGTTTTCCCCTCCAAATTGCTGATAAAAACCCCATTACTATCCTGACATAAGTCCCATTCCAACAGGTCAAGAGTGCATGCAGAACTCTGATGGAAGCCAGCTGGACTTATACATGTGAAAAAGTCTTTTGCTAAACTGAGGCCAATTGTGCCGGGCAAACTCATCAAATTAAGTAGCACTGACTAAGTTAG
>VYZU01068066.1:72665-83799 GCA_013401355.1 Ceyx cyanopectus | reverse complement strand
CCTCCTCAACTCTCACTACAAGTGCTGACATCTTGGCTGGAATTACCCCTACAGGAGGACTCCAGCAAAGACAGCTCTACCTGAACATATTACTTAGCCCTTCAGGAACTTGATGCTTTATTTTGAGCTTTCATGAATGTTCTCGCATTGTAGTTGTTTGATTATGAATTTTTCAAGTTACGAAGATAAGTTTTTTAAGATTTTTTTTTTGTTTGTTTTTGGGTTTTTTCCTGAGACCCTGTGTTTTATTTTCTGTACTTGGAGGACACCTGTAGGGGTAATTCCANTTGTTGGGGACAAGAAATGTGTTATTTTTATTTATTTGTCTGTCTTTAAGACTGTAACAGCAGGCCAGTAGTGGTTTGGGCTCACTTTTCAGATTTATGAAGTTCCTGGCTTACTTAAGTATAAATTAAGGATCAGAATTAGTTATCAAGGGGGAATATCAGGGTTCAGTGGAGACACCCATGGAAACCTGGCTTTTCCTGGGTCTCTCTCCTGTATACAGTGAAATGGAGTTGGGGAGCAGAGGAAGTGGTTCACATCTTCATCTGTTACTCTTGGAGGCCAGTCAAAGATTATTTATGGAAGGCTGGCAGTACTTTTTCTCCTTGTAATAAAAAAAATTAAATTACCCCACCCTATTATTGGAAAAAATGTTAATCTTCCCTGCAGATGCTTTTTTCAGATAAGATCTGTGATGTTTCTTTGTATGTTCTAGCAAGATGCTTAGCACCTGTAAGTGATTTGTCTTGCCGATTATACTTACAAGTAGACTAGAATAGTCCAATTCTTTGTAGTAAATAATGAGCCCCATTGCTCAAGAACAACATGAGAGATGAAGTAAGTTATGGAATTTAAAAAAAACAAATTTAGTAAGGTAAAGTTCATCTATACGTAAAGCAGGATTAATTTAATTAATCTCATTCTTCCAATAGTGTAGTACCCAAATTCTAGCTTGTTCATTGAGGTTTGTTTGTTTTATATAGTATTTTATACTATTTCAAGAATACAATAGGGCTTTAAGTAACTTTTTAAGTCAGTTCAAGTCTGAAGCAGTGAGGGATTCCTTTTCCAGGCAGAAATAAAGGGTGGGATAAGACACACCTAAAATTAAACTGTTTTGATGTACTTTCATAATCATTACTTGAAGAATGGTGAGTCCCTTAGGAGTGAAGTGGGAGATAAAAATTACATGTGGAAAAGTTATTTGTGTCTAAAAAAACAACATCAAAAGGGTCCATTTTTGTATATATTTAGAAAATATGCATTGTCTAGATGATCCTGTTCTGGTAGGGGTGTTGGACTAGATGATCATCTAGGTCCCTTCCAATTCCTAACATTCTGTTGATTCTGTGAAAACCTGTCTCTGTGCATTTCAAAGGATTCTCAGCCTGATGTTCTCATGGTGAAGGCGTTCAGCCCAGAGCAAGAAAATGGAGATTCAAGACCTCAAAGACTTGCTCCCTTGTAATCTTATTTACAGCCATTTAAGATCATGTCTGAAGTTTAATGTTAAAGTAAATGTTGTTAACCCTGGAAAGTAAATAGCATGAGGATGCTTGAGCTTTTTTCCCCTCAGGAGTGGATAGGAAGAGAGAAAAAAATCCTTGAATAAAAATAATTAAGATAATTGTTTCCTTTTTACTTGCTCAAGTATTTTATTCTGTTACAGAATTGCTTTCTTATTACCTACCTACTTAACTTATGATGCCTGTAGGTAATATTCAAGATTGCAGGTGCCAGTAGTTAATCCTTATGTTAAATTTAACACGTATCATTCTTCAGAGATGTAAAAGAAAGTGTTTCACTGTTGAAGCTCTCAGACAAAAGCTAAAGTGACATACTTATTTCATGCATCACATCAACCTGTTTCTCATGCCACTGTCATCGTNCTACTCAAATGGGTGTGTGTGGCATTTTACAGCACACTGGCTGTATAGATGCTTTCTTTCTAGAGGAGTTTGAAGAAACAATTACAGCTTTTGGGTTATTTCATTGTTCTGAGGTAATCAGTGATAAGAAAATACATTGTGGCTTCAGGTTAAGGTTTTAAGAAATTTCTTGCTAGATTGCTGCAAGTTGAGGGAATAGCAAGCTCTTTGTAGGATGCTGATCTACAACAGGTGGTATTCAGAGGGTTGTGTTCCTTTTCTACCATTGATAACATGATCTAAATTTGCAATAATAAGTTTTTCGAGTACAATTATTTTCTGTAAAAGGAAAGTTTTAAGTATGAAGAGTGAATGAGGGTGAGAATGGGCTGTGTTCAGTGTTTGTTACGTTCAGGAGCCATGCTGGAACACCCATCTGGAGCTTTGTGTGAATGACATCTCAAGGCAAACTTGTTTAAATTTATAGTTGGTTTATTTTTTTTGAAGATAACTAAAAGTTTAGCAGATACTATGTGTAGGGAGCATTATCTTGGGACCATTTTATCTTATGCATTGCTGATTTAAAATCTGTGAGTTGGAATGAAAAGGTTTGTTTCCTGCTGTTAGCTCTTTGATCTTTAGACATTGACTGACAATAGCAGGCTCCTAAACTGCTGGATTTCACTGAAAAAGTGGGAAAAGCCTAGTTTTAATTGTTAGAGTTTTAGACCCTAAAAAGTAAGTGTAACTCAGTACAATAGAAATGTAAAGGGCTTTGGAAGTTTAAAGAGCCATGATCCCTTTGTTGGGGACAAGAAATGTGTTATTTTTATTTATTTGTCTGTCTTTAAGACTGTAACAGCAGGCCAGTAGTGGTTTGGGCTCACTTTTCAGATTTATGAAGTTCCTGGCTTACTTAAGTATAAATTAAGGATCAGAATTAGTTATCAAGGGGGAATATCAGGGTTCAGTGGAGACACCCATGGAAACCTGGCTTTTCCTGGGTCTCTCTCCTGTATACAGTGAAATGGAGTTGGGGAGCAGAGGAAGTGGTTCACATCTTCATCTGTTACTCTTGGAGGCCAGTCAAAGATTATTTATGGAAGGCTGGCAGTACTTTTTCTCCTTGTAATAAAAAAAATTAAATTACCCCACCCTATTATTGGAAAAAATGTTAATCTTCCCTGCAGATGCTTTTTTCAGATAAGATCTGTGATGTTTCTTTGTATGTTCTAGCAAGATGCTTAGCACCTGTAAGTGATTTGTCTTGCCGATTATACTTACAAGTAGACTAGAATAGTCCAATTCTTTGTAGTAAATAATGAGCCCCATTGCTCAAGAACAACATGAGAGATGAAGTAAGTTATGGAATTTAAAAAAAACAAATTTAGTAAGGTAAAGTTCATCTATACGTAAAGCAGGATTAATTTAATTAATCTCATTCTTCCAATAGTGTAGTACCCAAATTCTAGCTTGTTCATTGAGGTTTGTTTGTTTTATATAGTATTTTATACTATTTCAAGAATACAATAGGGCTTTAAGTAACTTTTTAAGTCAGTTCAAGTCTGAAGCAGTGAGGGATTCCTTTTCCAGGCAGAAATAAAGGGTGGGATAAGACACACCTAAAATTAAACTGTTTTGATGTACTTTCATAATCATTACTTGAAGAATGGTGAGTCCCTTAGGAGTGAAGTGGGAGATAAAAATTACATGTGGAAAAGTTATTTGTGTCTAAAAAAACAACATCAAAAGGGTCCATTTTTGTATATATTTAGAAAATATGCATTGTCTAGATGATCCTGTTCTGGTAGGGGTGTTGGACTAGATGATCATCTAGGTCCCTTCCAATTCCTAACATTCTGTTGATTCTGTGAAAACCTGTCTCTGTGCATTTCAAAGGATTCTCAGCCTGATGTTCTCATGGTGAAGGCGTTCAGCCCAGAGCAAGAAAATGGAGATTCAAGACCTCAAAGACTTGCTCCCTTGTAATCTTATTTACAGCCATTTAAGATCATGTCTGAAGTTTAATGTTAAAGTAAATGTTGTTAACCCTGGAAAGTAAATAGCATGAGGATGCTTGAGCTTTTTTCCCCTCAGGAGTGGATAGGAAGAGAGAAAAAAATCCTTGAATAAAAATAATTAAGATAATTGTTTCCTTTTTACTTGCTCAAGTATTTTATTCTGTTACAGAATTGCTTTCTTATTACCTACCTACTTAACTTATGATGCCTGTAGGTAATATTCAAGATTGCAGGTGCCAGTAGTTAATCCTTATGTTAAATTTAACACGTATCATTCTTCAGAGATGTAAAAGAAAGTGTTTCACTGTTGAAGCTCTCAGACAAAAGCTAAAGTGACATACTTATTTCATGCATCACATCAACCTGTTTCTCATGCCACTGTCATCGTGTCTGAAGTTGTGCAAGATTAGAGTCAAGCCATGCAAAACAAACAGGACAGGTATGTTGCTGACACTTTGAACTGTGTATAACATTGACTGTTTTGTCAGATTCGCTTAAAGTGAAAAATACCAGTGCATGGGAATTGTACTCAATGGAAGTTCTTGCCTGCCTCCCAACAATACTCAATAGTTGTGGTAGCTCCTACTGTTATATAGCATTGACCAGCTTCTCCAGTCTGCCTACTCTGATATTAATATAATTGTTGAAAATGAGTCATTCCTTAGATCGTGGACTTATTGCAGATTTGTGTCTTTTCCATTACATCCTGAACCNTGTTAGCTCTTTGATCTTTAGACATTGACTGACAATAGCAGGCTCCTAAACTGCTGGATTTCACTGAAAAAGTGGGAAAAGCCTAGTTTTAATTGTTAGAGTTTTAGACCCTAAAAAGTAAGTGTAACTCAGTACAATAGAAATGTAAAGGGCTTTGGAAGTTTAAAGAGCCATGATCCCTTTGTTGGGGACAAGAAATGTGTTATTTTTATTTATTTGTCTGTCTTTAAGACTGTAACAGCAGGCCAGTAGTGGTTTGGGCTCACTTTTCAGATTTATGAAGTTCCTGGCTTACTTAAGTATAAATTAAGGATCAGAATTAGTTATCAAGGGGGAATATCAGGGTTCAGTGGAGACACCCATGGAAACCTGGCTTTTCCTGGGTCTCTCTCCTGTATACAGTGAAATGGAGTTGGGGAGCAGAGGAAGTGGTTCACATCTTCATCTGTTACTCTTGGAGGCCAGTCAAAGATTATTTATGGAAGGCTGGCAGTACTTTTTCTCCTTGTAATAAAAAAAATTAAATTACCCCACCCTATTATTGGAAAAAATGTTAATCTTCCCTGCAGATGCTTTTTTCAGATAAGATCTGTGATGTTTCTTTGTATGTTCTAGCAAGATGCTTAGCACCTGTAAGTGATTTGTCTTGCCGATTATACTTACAAGTAGACTAGAATAGTCCAATTCTTTGTAGTAAATAATGAGCCCCATTGCTCAAGAACAACATGAGAGATGAAGTAAGTTATGGAATTTAAAAAAAACAAATTTAGTAAGGTAAAGTTCATCTATACGTAAAGCAGGATTAATTTAATTAATCTCATTCTTCCAATAGTGTAGTACCCAAATTCTAGCTTGTTCATTGAGGTTTGTTTGTTTTATATAGTATTTTATACTATTTCAAGAATACAATAGGGCTTTAAGTAACTTTTTAAGTCAGTTCAAGTCTGAAGCAGTGAGGGATTCCTTTTCCAGGCAGAAATAAAGGGTGGGATAAGACACACCTAAAATTAAACTGTTTTGATGTACTTTCATAATCATTACTTGAAGAATGGTGAGTCCCTTAGGAGTGAAGTGGGAGATAAAAATTACATGTGGAAAAGTTATTTGTGTCTAAAAAAACAACATCAAAAGGGTCCATTTTTGTATATATTTAGAAAATATGCATTGTCTAGATGATCCTGTTCTGGTAGGGGTGTTGGACTAGATGATCATCTAGGTCCCTTCCAATTCCTAACATTCTGTTGATTCTGTGAAAACCTGTCTCTGTGCATTTCAAAGGATTCTCAGCCTGATGTTCTCATGGTGAAGGCGTTCAGCCCAGAGCAAGAAAATGGAGATTCAAGACCTCAAAGACTTGCTCCCTTGTAATCTTATTTACAGCCATTTAAGATCATGTCTGAAGTTTAATGTTAAAGTAAATGTTGTTAACCCTGGAAAGTAAATAGCATGAGGATGCTTGAGCTTTTTTCCCCTCAGGAGTGGATAGGAAGAGAGAAAAAAATCCTTGAATAAAAATAATTAAGATAATTGTTTCCTTTTTACTTGCTCAAGTATTTTATTCTGTTACAGAATTGCTTTCTTATTACCTACCTACTTAACTTATGATGCCTGTAGGTAATATTCAAGATTGCAGGTGCCAGTAGTTAATCCTTATGTTAAATTTAACACGTATCATTCTTCAGAGATGTAAAAGAAAGTGTTTCACTGTTGAAGCTCTCAGACAAAAGCTAAAGTGACATACTTATTTCATGCATCACATCAACCTGTTTCTCATGCCACTGTCATCGTGTCTGAAGTTGTGCAAGATTAGAGTCAAGCCATGCAAAACAAACAGGACAGGTATGTTGCTGACACTTTGAACTGTGTATAACATTGACTGTTTTGTCAGATTCGCTTAAAGTGAAAAATACCAGTGCATGGGAATTGTACTCAATGGAAGTTCTTGCCTGCCTCCCAACAATACTCAATAGTTGTGGTAGCTCCTACTGTTATATAGCATTGACCAGCTTCTCCAGTCTGCCTACTCTGATATTAATATAATTGTTGAAAATGAGTCATTCCTTAGATCGTGGACTTATTGCAGATTTGTGTCTTTTCCATTACATCCTGAACCACCACCTCCTCCTCAACTCTCACTACAAGTGCTGACATCTTGGCTGGAATTACCCCTACAGGAGGACTCCAGCAAAGACAGCTCTACCTGAACATATTACTTAGCCCTTCAGGAACTTGATGCTTTATTTTGAGCTTTCATGAATGTTCTCGCATTGTAGTTGTTTGATTATGAATTTTTCAAGTTACGAAGATAAGTTTTTTAAGATTTTTTTTTTGTTTGTTTTTGGGTTTTTTCCTGAGACCCTGTGTTTTATTTTCTGTACTTGGAGGACACCTTGTCTGTGTGCATAATTTTAGTATGGCTGATGAACCTATGGGTCATTGTGACATATTTTCTCAGCTTTTACTGAGAGAATTTACTGTTACTTATCCTAATGAAACTTGTGGCTCTGCACTTGTACTTCACTTTGGTGTATCATCACTTCTGCAGCAGAAGACAAAGGTGACTTTATTCATTTCACCTGAGATGTTCTTCAAGCAGATTTTGCTCTTCCAGTGATACAGCTCCAAAACTTCTCAAGTGAGCCCATTTTATCTGTCTGGATCTGCTTGTGAAAGCATGGATTTACAGCTTCCGATTTATTCTTCTCGCTGTCCAGTGAAGTTGTAGAAAGCTTGTCTACACTTGCTAGAAGAGTAGGAATTTCTTTTTTTATATAGTGACTTTGGAAGTTTGGGGAAAGTGAAATGAGGAAACATTGATATGAACGAACCTAAGCATGTGCACAGGTATTTCCTTTCCTAACTAGATAATTGTATTTCATACTGCAGTAGAGTCTCATCTCCGAAAGACCACGGGAGGTTTGCAAATGTGGGCAAACTTTATAACAATGTACAGATGGACACGTACATTGTTATTCCCATTTTGAGAAATGGAAATAGTACAGGAAGGTTAAGTTGGCCAGTGAGACAATCTGTCTGGTTTTGTATCTTGTTTCATTCTGTAATACTGTGCTAAAGAGGGAGAGGAACAAGATGTGAAAACTCTGCTTCTTGTGCCTACTTCATAGGCTTTGCTAACCCTGTAAATACAGACTAACTAAATAGAGCCTTACTGTTGTTCGATGTTTGGCTATGCTTGGGTTTCATTAAAATCATAAATGTAAATTCTGAGTTGAAGTGAAGCCTGTGTTCTTCACATTCATTCTTCTCAAGTGATGGAGTGGAAGTTGTCATGCTTCTGCAAGCTGAAGATAATCAAAGCCTAGGGGTTTTTGAGTCTGGCTTTTGCTCCAACCTTTCCTTCCTCTGAACAAAACATTGTATGTAGACCTCTAAACAAACTTGCATTTCCATCTTGTATCAGAGCTCTACATGTCATGCTCTACTTTTGATGAGGAGCAGTTCAAGGTTTTAATCTTGAGCAGCCTTTGACAAGTACCCAGAATTTCTGGGTTCATGTGCCCAGGCATGCTCATCTTCNCAGATAGAAACCCAGAAATTACTATATTAAACCAATACAATAGTTCATTATTTTACTTCTGATCATATTACTAACTGCCTTATCAAGTAGTATAAGAAAAAAAAAAAGTCCTCCAAATTTAATTAGGAAATTAATAGCTATGCATTGTTTCCCATATAGTTGTATTATTTCTATATTTACTTCTGATAGTCTCTTAATAATTTGACATTAACACATTCAATTTTTGTGCTTTTATTTTACCTGTTGCTTTTCCTGTTATTAGTTTAGATGAGTAACACTCATGCTTAATGCCTTTGGCTTCAGTGTCTGCTAACACTGAGGCTAACTGTATACCTTAGAAAAGGGAATTGTACTCAATGGAAGTTCTTGCCTGCCTCCCAACAATACTCAATAGTTGTGGTAGCTCCTACTGTTATATAGCATTGACCAGCTTCTCCAGTCTGCCTACTCTGATATTAATATAATTGTTGAAAATGAGTCATTCCTTAGATCGTGGACTTATTGCAGATTTGTGTCTTTTCCATTACATCCTGAACCACCACCTNAAACATATCATCACAAGTCTAGTAATAAATACAGTCTCCAATTCAATATACTACTAAATTTCTGCTGTTGCCTTTCAGATTAAACAAGAGTGACTCCCTTTAAGCTCAGTTTCTACCCAAACAGGCAACACTCACAAATTCAGGAACAGAATTGAATGTGTTTGTGGCAGTCATGATAATTATGGAATACAAGATTAACCTAGCCAGGGAAGATAAATGTCTTCGTATTCGCTGTAGTGATAAACTGACTTTGGAATGCAGCTTGACAGAGTGGCAGATGAAATTTGATTTTTCTAGCTATACATAGCTCACAACAGGCCACTGTAATATCTGTTGAATCTAAATGTCCCAAGAACCTCATGCTGTCTTTGTATGGGCAGTTATTTTCTAATATTTTATGGAAAAAGTCTGTAACTTTCATGGTGAAAATAGCAAAATGTCTTTGAGAGATACTGAAAACAGGAGACTGGCTCCAGCTTTAGAACATAGTTTCTGCCTTTACTGTGAATTAGATCTTTCTCAAAAGCCATGTATTCCAAATCTGTCTATAATTCAATTTCATTGGTATTGTATGACATGCCCTGTCTTAGTAAAAAGTAAAATTCTTCTGTGGGGGTAAGATCAGATTTGTCTGAGCTGTGGTTAACTGCCACAGAACTAGACTAAACGTATATAATTTGTAAGTAAAGACTGTTATCTTTTCCCTAAATTGTAGAGTCAAGAACAATGATATGATGGTGGAAATCAAACTAGTTACAAAGCATTTGCTGATACAGTTCTCTGTGTCACTGAAGTACTGTTGACAAATATCTGTTCTCTGTTAGTTTGCGGGTATGTCCTTGACACATGGAAAAAAAATTCAGTGATACTTAATTTTCTTACCCAGATAAAAGCTTATAGTATTTTCCCATTTATGGAAAATCTTCAGTAATTTCAGCAAGTTGTGGAATCTTGGCTTTGAGTCTTCATCATCCATTCATCAGCATTGACAAAGTCTCTTTTCTTCTGAGTTGAGACAGACCTGCAGCACAAGTGCAATGAGTGCTCACGGTAGCACTGTGTTCTTCTCAGCTCTGTCATCCTATTTGTCAGAAAGTTTAAGATGAGGGAGGACTGTTAACATTGTTCACTCTGGCCTCCTGTAAACAACAGACCATTTCACATAGGTACCCCTTTGTTTATCCTGATAAATTCTGTCTGGCTGAAGGGCAGCTCTTAGTAAGACACCCAGAAAGACAACAAATGCAGTATGTATGCATCGCTGCTCGTTAGTGTGCTTGCACCAGTTAATCACCCTTGTAAATGAATATGCCTCCCATCCCTGAAAGCTTGCCTCAGTCTCTCAGCTCCGTCAGCTGGCACAACAGGCACTGTGCTGCTTGTCACTACAAAACTTCCCATTCTTCATTTTCAGCTTGATTTGGCTTTGTTTCATCTAATGCTTGACTTTAATTGATATGTTGGTAGAGGAATGTGATTTCTCTCTATCTCCAGCTAATATTTTCCTGTCAACTCTCTATGAGTACGGTTCCCAAGTATTTCTCTTCACTTAACAAATGTCTATTTCCCTGGTTTTGATTCCTTTAGAGCAGATTAGGTCTCCTCCCCTAGCATTCAATTGATGTCAACTACACAGTGAGTAGTGCCTTGCACCTCCTCTTCAGCTGTGCATACACTACTCTGACACTCTTGAATGTGGTCCTGTGGTGACATACCAAGACTTCTAATTATAACAACATTAAATACCTGTTATTGGAGACATGCTTTTGTAGCTGGTACTTGAAAATAATTTTTCATCAAGAAACTGTGACCTGTTACTGATTGAAGTGATTAGAAACAGCTCCTTTCAATGACTGTTATCTTCATTTGCAGAGAGAAGGAAATGGAAGGGTTTATGATGACAGAAAATCTGAATTATCCTACATCTTAATGAAGGTTGCAATTCCTAAAAAGACAAAGAAGTGTTATTTTTTTGGAAGGTTATGCATGATGTATCAGTCTTGGATTAATGGCTCTGTTGTCTTCCCTGCCTCTTCAGTGTATGGCAGCAGCTCAGTTTAAGGCTCCATCCACCTTCTGAGGCATAACCAAGTAATTTTAATTTCATTCATACACATACAGACAAATCTGGAAAGCCTTTTATATTGGTATATCCCATTCATTCCATGTATTGCATTTTTTTTTAATTTCTCACTGCTACAAGTCATTGTAAAATAATCCCTTTTTGAAACAGTTTTAACTTCTTCCTTCAGAAGATGATCCCCCCTTTGGAGCACTGTTTGTATTTTCACACTACTGGTGGTCACTGCTCTCTGCCTCTTTGTTTCAGTTCATTGTTTCTCCCACATCCAGTGGAAAGTAAAAGATGGGAGGTGTGTGGATTGTCTGTTTTGTATATAGATTTGATTCATTAATCTTCAAGTTTGTTTTTCTATTCTAGCA
>VYZU01068066.1:24158-68168 GCA_013401355.1 Ceyx cyanopectus | reverse complement strand
TAGCACTGTGTTCTTCTCAGCTCTGTCATCCTATTTGTCAGAAAGTTTAAGATGAGGGAGGACTGTTAACATTGTTCACTCTGGCCTCCTGTAAACAACAGACCATTTCACATAGGTACCCCTTTGTTTATCCTGATAAATTCTGTCTGGCTGAAGGGCAGCTCTTAGTAAGACACCCAGAAAGACAACAAATGCAGTATGTATGCATCGCTGCTCGTTAGTGTGCTTGCACCAGTTAATCACCCTTGTAAATGAATATGCCTCCCATCCCTGAAAGCTTGCCTCAGTCTCTCAGCTCCGTCAGCTGGCACAACAGGCACTGTGCTGCTTGTCACTACAAAACTTCCCATTCTTCATTTTCAGCTTGATTTGGCTTTGTTTCATCTAATGCTTGACTTTAATTGATATGTTGGTAGAGGAATGTGATTTCTCTCTATCTCCAGCTAATATTTTCCTGTCAACTCTCTATGAGTACGGTTCCCAAGTATTTCTCTTCACTTAACAAATGTCTATTTCCCTGGTTTTGATTCCTTTAGAGCAGATTAGGTCTCCTCCCCTAGCATTCAATTGATGTCAACTACACAGTGAGTAGTGCCTTGCACCTCCTCTTCAGCTGTGCATACACTACTCTGACACTCTTGAATGTGGTCCTGTGGTGACATACCAAGACTTCTAATTATAACAACATTAAATACCTGTTATTGGAGACATGCTTTTGTAGCTGGTACTTGAAAATAATTTTTCATCAAGAAACTGTGACCTGTTACTGATTGAAGTGATTAGAAACAGCTCCTTTCAATGACTGTTATCTTCATTTGCAGAGAGAAGGAAATGGAAGGGTTTATGATGACAGAAAATCTGAATTATCCTACATCTTAATGAAGGTTGCAATTCCTAAAAAGACAAAGAAGTGTTATTTTTTTGGAAGGTTATGCATGATGTATCAGTCTTGGATTAATGGCTCTGTTGTCTTCCCTGCCTCTTCAGTGTATGGCAGCAGCTCAGTTTAAGGCTCCATCCACCTTCTGAGGCATAACCAAGTAATTTTAATTTCATTCATACACATACAGACAAATCTGGAAAGCCTTTTATATTGGTATATCCCATTCATTCCATGTATTGCATTTTTTTTTAATTTCTCACTGCTACAAGTCATTGTAAAATAATCCCTTTTTGAAACAGTTTTAACTTCTTCCTTCAGAAGATGATCCCCCCTTTGGAGCACTGTTTGTATTTTCNGCCCACATTCCTGTTACTATAATATAGAGCTTTGTTGACTAATACTTCTGCTAATGATTGGGTACTTACTTTAAGAAAAATACTAGAAAATTATTTCACTAATTTGAGAGCTTAAGGACCAATAATGTTAAAAATACTAGTTTGTTTTCCTTCTAAAATTTGTTTTGATGCTGGTTATTGCCCTGAAGAGAGTTCTGAGACCAAAGATTACTTGTAGCTGCTTAGAGTTCACATTGAATCTCGATTCAGCAAGACTCCTGAGTATTTGAAAACATAATGTATGCCCTGAGCTTTGACTTGAGTGCATTTTATGTATTTATTTTTAAGGCAGCAATTTTTGTGCTGAGGCAGTTAGATTCATGGAGTAAACCCTACAAGGCTTTCTTCTGAGAAGCTATAAGCTCTACAGCATCCAGTTCAGCAATCATTTTTAATTCATGCTCTCAATTGTCCAAATAATTGTCGTGTCTCTTTTGTATTCACTGTTATTATGTACTGTTATGTGCTTTGATATGATAGTTAAAATATGCTCAAAAATATTTAAACACTCAAGGTGAATGAAAGTGTTAGCAGAGGCATTTATACATCTCTTAAACTATGTATGTGGGAAGTCCTGCTTCAAGAATACTTGGCCAAATTATGTTCTTGATAATGAGGATGTCACCTCAGCAAAGTTTCAGTTATGCAGCTCAGGNTTTCACACTACTGGTGGTCACTGCTCTCTGCCTCTTTGTTTCAGTTCATTGTTTCTCCCACATCCAGTGGAAAGTAAAAGATGGGAGGTGTGTGGATTGTCTGTTTTGTATATAGATTTGATTCATTAATCTTCAAGTTTGTTTTTCTATTCTAGCATATATGTTTCAAGCAAGCAAATGCATTAACAGTTAGTTTTATTAATAATTAAAAATATTTTATTAANCATTGAATCTCGATTCAGCAAGACTCCTGAGTATTTGAAAACATAATGTATGCCCTGAGCTTTGACTTGAGTGCATTTTATGTATTTATTTTTAAGGCAGCAATTTTTGTGCTGAGGCAGTTAGATTCATGGAGTAAACCCTACAAGGCTTTCTTCTGAGAAGCTATAAGCTCTACAGCATCCAGTTCAGCAATCATTTTTAATTCATGCTCTCAATTGTCCAAATAATTGTCGTGTCTCTTTTGTATTCACTGTTATTATGTACTGTTATGTGCTTTGATATGATAGTTAAAATATGCTCAAAAATATTTAAACACTCAAGGTGAATGAAAGTGTTAGCAGAGGCATTTATACATCTCTTAAACTATGTATGTGGGAAGTCCTGCTTCAAGAATACTTGGCCAAATTATGTTCTTGATAATGAGGATGTCACCTCAGCAAAGTTTCAGTTATGCAGCTCAGGGTGAAGTTGAGCCACATTAACATCAAGTTTGTAGAAATGATTTAAATCTTACTAGTGCAGGTATTAGTGAAGCTGACAGGTTATTCACTTTGGGCAAGACTAATCAAGGGGTGGGGCTTGTTGTTGTTGGTTTGGGTTTTTTTGAGAGAGAATATGGGCATTGTTATGCAGCAGTCTTCATTGAAGGTTTGAGATCTTCAGGCATAAGTTCTGCTGCTGAAGACAAATATTTGGGGGGAAACCTGAAAAAGACTTATTAACATGCCATCAAGCCTGTAAGCTCTCCATAGGATTTTGAGGCTGCTGTTGAGTTTCAGCAGGGTTATTGCCAATCACATCAACCTTCTCCTGTGTTGTCTTTTGCAGGCAGATACAGTGTGTCAGTGCTCTGAGTGCAGATTTGTTTACTTTAACCAGCCTCCAGATGCACTAAAATATGGGTATGTTAACACTGATAAACTAAGATCATACTAGGCTTAGTAGCTTGGCTTTATCATCTTTGGGGTTTTTTTTGGTTGGTTTTGTTTGTGTTTGTTGATTTTTGTTTGTGTGTTTCTTGTGTTTTCTTGTTTTAATAGCTCAGTTACTCACTGGTGCCATAGAAGTTGCATTTTGTTCAGGCAGGACATTGGCAGAGCAAATTTTCATGTGCTTGGAAATCAAGCAGCAGTGGGGGTTGTCATTTCTTGTTGGAAACTCCTAATAGTAAGTGAAGTGAGGAAATGGCTCAGAGAAGACAGAAGATGGAGAAATGATGATGGNTATGATGACAGAAAATCTGAATTATCCTACATCTTAATGAAGGTTGCAATTCCTAAAAAGACAAAGAAGTGTTATTTTTTTGGAAGGTTATGCATGATGTATCAGTCTTGGATTAATGGCTCTGTTGTCTTCCCTGCCTCTTCAGTGTATGGCAGCAGCTCAGTTTAAGGCTCCATCCACCTTCTGAGGCATAACCAAGTAATTTTAATTTCATTCATACACATACAGACAAATCTGGAAAGCNGCCAGGGCAGGATCACCTAGACAAATCTAAGAATATAGTGAAGAAGTAGAAGAAGAATGTGAATGTGGTGGAGAGAGGGCTTCAGACAGGACCTTTCCAGTCATAGGCAGAATGTGCTTCTGGGAAGTCTTCATCTGGGAATGTCAGACTCCACACAGAAGACTGCACCTTCAGAAAGTCCATGAAGGCAGAGGGAAAAGTATCTTATTTCAGATTACCCCAGAGTCCCAGCAGAATAAAAATATTTTGTGAATATTTCAGGTAATAGAGGTGTCTCAAATGACTTCCACCTACAATGCAGCCACCAAATGGAGACTTTCACTTTAATAACTTATCTTCCTTTAACTGCAGCTGCTCCAGGGGCCAGATATAGAATGATTACATTATAAATATCAGGTTTCCAGGGTAGACCAACAGTAAGCCAAAATGTCAGTTTGCCTAGTGCAAACACTTGATATATGTTGAAATGAACAGGGAGCAATGAGGTTGAAGACTGTATTTGCTCCTGGTCATCTCTCCTTAGAAATTTTTTGGGGGTACACCCTTGGCAGGGAATAGATGACTGACACTACGTCATCTCTTCTCAGAAAATATTCTTTTATTAATATTCAGGGAGATTAACTGCTAATGCTGTGTGAACTTGTCTCATGGCTGTACTGTTGAAATGATTCTACTGTGGCTTTAAAGAACTAAATGTGAGTCCAATCAGACCCTATAAAAGCTGTAATGGTTAATTAAACTATAGCTCTTACTTCAGTCAGTCCAACCTGAAGGCTACTGAAATACTAGGTTTATATCTGAAAGTGGAGTGAGAAGGAAGCACATAGGCTTCTTTCTGTTCCTAGATACTTTGCTTTAGTATGTCCAGATGAGATGAGCAACTGAATAATTTCAAGAACTTTACCTTTTTTAAGATGGTGAGCTTACTTAATGATTCCCAACCTGCCCCTTTCATTCCTGATTCTAATGCACCATCACTTCCCTCTTTCTCCCATCAAAGGAGAGATGAAAATGGCACCCTACAGAGATCATGAACACTGTCCTAAAAGTGCTAGCAATGAGAGGTTGATTTTTAGCTTAATATGCAGCCTGCAAGCAGCCACTGCCTGATTTGTGCCCTCCCCCACCTTCTCCTGTCTCCAGGGCCACAGGCGGCTGTTGCAGCACTGCAGCCTCATGTTTACCTGGCCTTCAGCTCCACAGCAGCTCTGGTGGCTGGATGCTGGGGGGAGAGGGCATTTGTCTCAATGGTGTTTCAGTGTCTGAGCTGTTCTGGTGCTTAGGAAGCAGGACACCTGCTAACACCTTATCACACAGGTTTTTGCTGTTCTCTGTGGTCGTGGCTACTTCTCAGCTCAGTGGCCAAGTGTTAGAAAGGGGGGGAACATATCTGGCCAGAAGGGTCTGGGTGGAAGAAGCATCTTTCTCCAGCAGGGCTCAAACAACTCTGCTAGGAGGGGAGAGGGACCACTCACTGCAGCATGGAAAAGACACAGGTATGATAAACACCTGAGGGAGAGACAGACCCCATCTGGCTTCAGGTACTTCCATTGGGATTGTGGTCAGGAGCAAGAGGTGCCATCAGGACCACCTGCAGCATCTCCTCCCTCCCCTGGCTGCAGCAGTGAGAGTGCTGCTGCTGCCTGACAGCACACTGAGGACATCCCATAGGCCAGTGTCAGGCCAAATGGCTTTCCCAGAGAAGCTTCCATTTATATTCTAAACTCCAGTTAAATCATCCACTGTGTTACTTTGTGCATCTCAAAAGTCTCAGTAGTGTGAGAAAGGGGTTAAAATGACAGGCAGTGAGAGGGAGAGTGGAACATATGGCTTTGAGAATGGCTTCCCTGGGGAAATGAGGCTGAGTGTTCTCACACACACACACACACACACACACACTGTACCTATGTGGGGAAAAACCCCCAACATTTAACTATTAATTACAAATTAAGCATTTAAAAAGCACATCATTTAATGCCTCTGTTTTCAAAGAACCAATTACAGCTCATGAGCAGAGAGGTAAGTATTTAACTGTAGGTTGAAAATTATTAGAGGCATGATGAGTACTACCCAAAAAAATAAAAAAAAAAACCCAACCAGAATGAAAACAGACATTGAATCTAATAACAGCTGGTTGTTTTCCAGGCATAATGTTTCAATAGCTGCTTGAGAGGAGAAAATCGAGTCCTAAAACAACAAATCACAGCTATTGGATGTAACATCTACATTCTACCAGCTAAAGCTGGTTGTTATTTATATATAATCTATGGGCATTTATATTAAATATACTCCCATGCAACAGGGTATAAGTGATAATAATTCCTATACAAGATAGCATTAACTTTATTCGGCACATAAGTGACTGATGCCTTTAAACAACGTAATAGACAGTTACTTGAAAGGTAATTTTAAAATGAGAAACTAATTTTCTCTTTGCATATTGTATATTTAAGGAAATGGAAGTGTTCAGTCAGTGAATAAATAAAATTTGGTACGAAATGTTGTTTCATAGGCTATTACATGTTTTGATAGCATTATCATTTCTTGGCTTTATCTATACTTTTTTTTCTTCCCTGCAGCATCATTAATTTTCAATCCCTTCTGCTCTATGTGGGCTGTTTTCCAGTGACCTACAATCTGATGTGTTGCAGAGTTTGAACCATTAGTACTTATGCATATTAGGCAAGTTGGGTGGCACAAGATATTATCTGAGGACCTGAGGTAGTAATGCTTTTTTTTCCCTTTTTTATGTGTATAGAATACAGATGCACACTTTATGTATAAATATGTATATATAGCTTGTAATTTGTAAATAATTAGATGTGAAGTTTGTATTTAGGAAAACTGTAGTGTATGGTGATTGAGAGCAGGAACTGATGAGAACTGGAATTGTAAGAACTTGATTTTCCCTGTATATTTTCTGCCTTTGTGAGGTGGGGATCTGTTTCTCCTCAACATTTTAAGATGTTTGCATAGAAGAGGACTTGTGTCTCAAAGAGTTCACTTGACTGATCCAGTGTCCTGTGACCATAGTGTAAATATTTTAAGATACCCGTGATGCTGAGGAGTTTAAGCAGTTTAAGTACCAATAGACAGCTTGTGGCTGAAGTATGTAAGCTCATTGGGTACAGTTAGGGACTTAGCTTCTGAGATACGAGAAAACTAAAGTCCTTTAAAATATAAAAACAGTCCCCTCCTCACTGAACCCTTCAAATAACCGTGTAGACAGTTACTCCCAGTAAGAGTGTGGCTGAGAGTGCTGTTTGTGTCTCTGCCACTCATTGGAAGTCTGCTTTCAGAGGACCTGCAGACCAGAGACCTTCCCAGTAGGACATTTTTTAAGACATAGTTATGATAGGGCCAAAATGTGTAGCAGATTATACAGCTTCAATTTAATTGTGCGAGAATTATTAAAATAATTATTAAAAAAGTAAAATATTTATCAAGTCATGAATTATGTAGATGCTGCAGATATTACTAATCAGCAGGCACCAGAATAGTTTCTGTAAAAGAGCAGATAAATATTAAAAAGGCTCACTTTGCGTTTATATGAGGTTAGAGAAAGCCTCGTGATAAAGTACTGCTGTTTATTTTGGTTCAAAATGTATTCTTCCTCCTTTAGCCTAAGTATGGCAGATAAGCATTCTACATGCTTAATACACACTTGCATAAATTTGTGATTATTTTCTTATTCATAATTTGTTGCTTTTTTCCAGCTGTATCTGGATGCTTAAATATTAACCAACAGATATTTTTCTTGACTTATTTTGTTACCACAGGAACGTCATTTTAAATAATAATTTTTTCATGCATCAAATACGTTTAGATTTTTTTTTTCTTGCATTGAGAACACAAACATCCTGCTTGCACTTGTTTAGCTGTTCTTTTATCTGAAACCCAACTGTTTGATTAGTCCTATTTAGAAGATGCTGGAGACTCCGATGCTCTACGCACACTTCTCTGCTCTTTAATGAACACTTCTGAGTCCTCCAGCAACACGGAATCAGAGCCTTATTGTCTAAGCTGTAATGAGTAGCTCTGTCGAAGGCATGCATGTCTTTTGCTGTGCTCTTTGGCTTTGTCAGCTGACACAAAGGTCCCTCCCTTAACAAGGAATCATGTCTATAACAGAAGATTAATGCTCTTAGCTGAAATTCTTTTTTGGAATTTCCCTGGAGGTCATGAGGATATTGAAGAGACTGTTAAGATGTAAAAGCACATGAAGTCAGTAGTATCAGTGGTGCCTGTGTGGTCACAGTGCTAGCAGCATAGGAGGGATAAAGGGACCACTCTGCTCCGTGCCCATCCAGCAGAGGCACCCAAGGTACACATGTACATTGCTGTTTCATCTTGCTGTGGACTTCAGCTTCTAAGGTCAGTAAACCCAGATGTTATTTGCAATAGCCCATATGCAGACAGAAGGAAAAGCCTTGCATTGGTCTGACTCAATATTGAGAGCACTTAATGAACTTTCCTACATAAAGGCAAGGGATGAATGGGCAATGAGGTGTGATGATTAAGTAATTCTGTAACCTTGTTTGTCCTTTAAACAGTGTGAAGGAAAAAAGGTTGCATTAAAAAGAATATAAATTTGTGTTGTGCATAGAAAAGCTACTCTGAAAGAAAGGAAAAAATTATGCCACTCTAGTATCCTGCCTGTATTGAGAAAATGGGATTATCATAGGATTTCAGAGTGACTTAAAGAAGTAATAGCATTTAAAACAATTAGTTCACAGATACTGGGTAGAACATACACAACATAAATTTTCAGAAGTTATTCAGGAAGATTTGTGCTGCTTTTTCTTGTATCAAAAAATCTTGAAAATGCTAGCATCTGACAGGTACATGTTTTATGTTCTTTTTCACTACAGAAAGCATTTAAGTAATTAATAAATTGTCTGATATTGTTTAATTCTATAATGGATAAATAATAACAGGAAAAGACTATAAGAGTTAATTAATGCAGTATTTGTATCAGCCCTTCAGGGCAACCCAAAGAAAACATGCATATTAACAGTGTAATACCCAGGAAGTGCAAACCAGACTGACTCCATAGAAACTCTAGGACTGTAACTACAGTTACTTATTTTGATAATTCTACAATGCTTTTGATATTAACATCTTAGTTTGTGTTTTGGTGATTGATTTAGTCACACATATTGCTATTAACTTTATAGTTACTGTCTGTAAATCATTTTTCACTACATGTTTGCTTTAAGCAAATTGTTCCTTTGTGCATAGCCTGTGACTTGGGTCTTCTTGTAATTCGTCTTCTGTCCCCTGGTTCTGAAGGTTCTGAAGCTGCTCTCAATTTTGGCTCAATTTCCATCCTGATCTTTTGTGCCTTTGTCATTTTCCTCTGTGACTCATGCAGCTTGTTGCTCGCATATGGATTATCTGAGATCCTGTTGCTCTTTGTCTTAATTATTTTTAATAGCCCTTTCAGATTATGTTGAGTGAAATTAGATAAGTTTCACTCTACTGTTAAACCATTTAATAATATTTTGGGTATTAAAGACATTAAACATTAGTTAATGGTGGACTCTTCCAATGAGATGACTTTTTAATTGCAAAAGCAAGGGTTTCATGTTCCTTGTATTTCATTTACTTTGGATATTTCTTTAGAAATTAGAGTGTTGTATGGTTTATTTTTTCATGGAACATTTGTATCCAGGATACTTAGCAAGATACTATCTGGCATTCACAGCATTTTGTTATGTGCTGAAGTTTTGTTGTAAAGTTGGCATTTCCATTAGAGCAGATCAGTGTTTTAGTCTTCAGATGCCTATTACAATTATTTTATCACTACTTTTTTTTTTTTCCAGCAGAGTAATCGCTTTCTCATTGATCTGGACATACAACCGATAGATGAATGTAGGGAAGGGTTGTATGCCACAGACTCCCAACTGCATTAGATTGATGTATCAGGCAGCTTCCAGCTGTGTGTGATAGGAAGATTACAGGGCTCCAACTGTATCTCTGTACAACTCAAAGTAAGCCTTGTAAAATCTTTCAGAAAGATTCAGAATTAAATCCATCAGAACTTCCTGTTAGACCAAATGCAGGAGGGACTGAAAGGAGAGCCTTAATTTTCAAAGACAGTAAGGTTCAGCACATCACCAGTGTATGTCCTGTGATTGTATCTGCTAGGTAGCATCTTTAAAACAAAAATAACTAATTACTTGGAAAACTTTCCCATTCTACTTGCATATGTGTAAGTTATTTTCCCTGATAACAGGAGCCATAGATGATGATGATAACGACAGAACTGCCCAAGGAGGTGGGTAGTGCCCCAGAGGGTCACTGGACAGAGGACAGCCATGCCAGGTGCAACCAGCAAGGGCAGGGAGGCCCATCCTGTGCCGTAGCTGGGAGGAGATAGGAGGTGTGATGGGGTCAGAGGGCAGGAGGAAAGGCACTGCAGCCAGAGGGCAGATAAGATGGAGAATAACTCTCAGCCCTGATTTCCCCTGGTTGCTCCACAGTGTGGTCACACTTTTTGTAAAGGAGTTTACCTGACTTTTGCATCCACTGGTTTTCCCAGGATAGTCTTGCCTTTCTGGAAATCCTTTCCCGTGTTGTTGGTATGGGCACCAGTAAGGCTTTGTTTGCCACCCAGAGCTTCTGCTCCAGATTTGATGAGAATCACACAGATTTTTCCTGAAAAAGACAGTTGGCTAAGTGATGACAATAAGAAAAATAATCCTTGTGTGAGTCTTCCGGCATCTTTCATATCCTTTGTAAAACGCGGTTTTCACATATTTAGTATAAACTGTTTCATCTGCTTGTGATACGTGATAAAATTACACTAGACAACACCAGTACATAAACTGATGTAATTTTTCCTCCTAGACTTCCTGTCAAGTTTAAAAAATCACTTGTACAGCACATTATAATGTTTGTAGAGAAAAAAATTTGTAACTCACTGAAAATTTTGCCCATTCACTGAAGATTGGGCAAAGAGAGACCAATACAATTAACAACTTATTTGTGTTAGGATGACTTAAAGATTTGGCTTTTTTTCCTAGACAACCTTGTATTTCATCCTGACTTTAAGACCTAGACTCACTAATGACTTTGGCACAGTCTCATATAATTAATTTTATGTGGAATCAACAGGTCCAGGGCTTAGAATGAACCAACATGTCTACATTGTTTGTATGAAAATAGCAGCCTTAGAATAATACTGTTTTTCCTTTAATATTTTTCATTTCCACATATTTGTCCTTTTGCACTCAACTTGAGACTGTGTTTTTTTTACTGAATGAATAACATATATAGATTGCACGTTTACTTGAGACTGAGACAAGGCAGCATAATATATACAACAGAAACACTTGAGTAATGTAGTTAAACTAGCTAAAAAGGTTTGTTTTCTATTATACAACATTTTTGTTGTATATAATATACAATGCAAGATGTATATTATATGTAAGATGTATACAGTATACAATATAAGATGTTATATTGTTTGGGGAACAAGCAATAAGGTAAACTAAAAGCAAACTGTTTTCAAGTCAATTTAGTGCAGAAGCCTTAAAAGTTATATTTAAAATTAATGGGCTAACAATATATATTTGAAAAGGACATTTTGCATCAAAACCCTAGAAGTACCATACTGAGCTCTCTAAGAAGAAATTTAATTACAGACATTTATTTGTGCATGACTGACTGTAGGATATTTTTTATGGCATGTTAAATTTAGGTACTGTGGGTACTGTATTTGTTTCACTGTAATTTCTGACTAATATCAATACAGGAGAATTAATTTCAGTGGGACAGTAAGAATGATTAGTTTAAAGTTTCATTGCATTATCATGGGACATTTAATTTGGCTCAGGAAGTCTAAGGCGCTGCTCCTGGCATTTTTTATCCTTTTAGTTATTTCAACTAGGGCTGAATAGCATATTGCCTTTTACTGTTATTAATTGGTGACAGTGTCNCAATTCTATTTTTTTTTTCCTCTGAAATACACATTTCAAATGATTTTTTTTCGATCAGCTGTAATTCAGACATACCCTAAAATGTAATTAATTTTGATCACACCATTTCTGTGACACACATGATGGATCACACATAGGTTATGCACATCCCTAATATAACATTATAACAGTTTATTGCATTGCAGATGATATCAAGTAATGGTAGTCATTCACATGAATAGTTCTTAAGTTTAATTTAATGATTCCTTGTTAGGGAGATTTCCACAGTGAAGAATATTTTACTAGTAATATAACACAGAAATTGGACATTAAATATGGAAATATAATAAGCAAATATTTAACGTCATGCTGTGCTCTTGAGATCATCATGACAAAAACAGACTTAAAAATTTTAATTGTTTCATCAGCCAAGAAGATCTGCGAAGGGTCCATAACAAAGGTGGACTGACAGAGATCCCTACCATACCAATCTGAGGAAGATGATTATTATACTTATAATAAAGCTGTGATACATTTTATTATCAAACATAGAACAAAAAATTAATAAGCATCCAGTTACGACAGTAATAAATGACAACATTCAGTGGATGGGAATGTCAGAAGAAAATGCAAATGCAATGCATGTGCGTGTGCATTTGTCTGTTTGCACATACACATGAGCATGTGCACACACACGTACACAACCTTCCTTGTCATGGTTGAGCACTCGGAGGCTGCTGTGAGTTTCCCCAAGGAGTCTTCAGGGACTGTCACCTTTGGAGCTTTTCTTTAGGGGTATAAAAAAGGGCTATCACTCAACCAGACACAGAAGGTATAGTTGTTATCTGGCTGTTGCTCTGAGAAGTAAAATAAATAAATAAATAAATAAATTTCTTTGTGACTTCCCCCTTAATATTCCTTCAAGGGCTTGGGACAATCTAGACCTGAGGAGGCCCCTGATAAAAAAGTAAAATAAGAAACAATTTCTCTCCCTTCAGAGCCTTCTATCTTTCACACAGAGTTGAAAATGCTCTTTGCTTTCTTACTGACTGGTTCTGTGACATGCCGTTATTCATGAGCATTTTCAGCAGGAGACAGATGCATGAACTCTTATTTTCTATGGAGGATTTTTTATGGAATCAGCTTTAGCAAGCAATGATTAGATAAGATGACACCATGGGAAATTCAAGATGGAGAAGAAAAAGCCAGACTGAGTATGCAGCAGAGCTGAAATGCTATCAATCCTTATTGAAGGGGCCTTCATCTAGGACATTCAGAGGAAGTCTTCCAAAGCACTTTCTAATGAAGCTCAATAATTTTGATTTGAAATACCTAACAGCAGAAACTGCAGAGATGGTTAATAATAGTGTAGTCATTTTCTGTCAGCTGTTGGCTTTGCAGCAGAATATGCATACTTCCGTTATTTCCCTTAACATAGAGATATTTACCTTTATTGATAATATTTGCCCTTGCATTATGTATCTCTACATTTATCAATTTTATTTTACTTGAGACTGAGACAAGGCAGCATAATATATACAACAGAAACACTTGAGTAATGTAGTTAAACTAGCTAAAAAGGTTTGTTTTCTATTATACAACATTTTTGTTGTATATAATATACAATGCAAGATGTATATTATATGTAAGATGTATACAGTATACAATATAAGATGTTATATTGTTTGGGGAACAAGCAATAAGGTAAACTAAAAGCAAACTGTTTTCAAGTCAATTTAGTGCAGAAGCCTTAAAAGTTATATTTAAAATTAATGGGCTAACAATATATATTTGAAAAGGACATTTTGCATCAAAACCCTAGAAGTACCATACTGAGCTCTCTAAGAAGAAATTTAATTACAGACATTTATTTGTGCATGACTGACTGTAGGATATTTTTTATGGCATGTTAAATTTAGGTACTGTGGGTACTGTATTTGTTTCACTGTAATTTCTGACTAATATCAATACAGGAGAATTAATTTCAGTGGGACAGTAAGAATGATTAGTTTAAAGTTTCATTGCATTATCATGGGACATTTAATTTGGCTCAGGAAGTCTAAGGCGCTGCTCCTGGCATTTTTTATCCTTTTAGTTATTTCAACTAGGGCTGAATAGCATATTGCCTTTTACTGTTATTAATTGGTGACAGTGTCTGGTACACTGTGAACAGGTCTTGGGAACATCCCTGCTAGGTTGAGTGGAATTTTTCATATCCATAGTTATTTATATGGTGGAGCATTCAAACTTGAAGCTCAAGTGTCTTCCAGGGAAATAATTTCTTATCGTCGCTTGTAAATATTTAAGGTCTTGTAATTATGCTGAGACAAATTGAGAGAAAATAAATTGTTTTCAGTCATAAAATCTGGCCAGTCTATTGGGCTTTAAGTTAGTGAGTTTATTAGGCTGAAGACATAGGATTCTACTTGTATTTATGATCATAAAAATTCAGATTATGAATAAATGCCCTCAATCTGTCATTCAGTAAATTTGTACTGTCTCTGACAATTCCAGGCAAATTTATAGAGTGCTTTTAGACAAACGTGAGAGTAAACTAAATCTGTCATATTAGTGCATGTTAGTGCTGAGCAAACTAGTTTAGACTTGATAAGGATCTGTAGTACATCCTTTCTGAACCTGGGCAAATTCCTCATTTTTAGAGCTGAAATAGTGTTCAAATCCTGAGATCTTTTCACTTCTGGCAGACTGAAATTCTAAGTGGCCATGTACCACATAAAACTATGCTTGTAGTATTTTTAACCATGGAAGTACTAAGGAATTGGCAAAGAAAGGTTTCAGCGTTGTGGGGATTTTTTTTGTTTGTTCAATGGGGTTGTATGTAGTTAGGGGAATTTTTCTTGAGGGATTTTTTTTTGTGGTGGGTTTTTGGTTTTGTTCTGTTTTTCTGAAAGACTTTTTTCATCTTGACATTGAATGCTAAAGCATCCAGTAGAATTTAGCCAGCATTCTGGATAGTTGCACATCTACAGTACTCTTTCTGTGCTTTGTCTGAGATCAGATCATCAAATTAATGCAATTATCTTGTATAATTTTCTATTTGGATTACATAACTGGGTTGTTTAAAACTATTTCTGCATAGAACAGGTTCTACAAATCTCTACAAATCAGTGCAGTGATAGGTCACAGTGATGAATAAGTGTAGCACATGGTTCCTTCTACAAGTTGTACCTGAAAACCTCTCATAACCTTTCAAAAGACTGGCCTTGACAGACAGTTACAATTGCCTATGATAAACATACCGAAAATAGCAGGTAACTTCTATGCATTTTGAGCTGAAATAGGATTTGAGAGTTTGAGTTTGAGGGTGATTATTTGGTAGCTACCCAGAATGTGCCTGCCATATGTATTTCAGCATAGCAATACAAGGACAGTTCAGAGCTCCCATGATAGTGATGGTTCTGTTTACTTGGACATTTTGAATGGTTTTTGCCCCCTCTCTGATCTAAGCAAGTACATCTCCCCCAGCTCTACCTTTCAGGGCTGCTGCTTCTGCTCTGACCATTCTGGTTTGTCCTTGTCTCTCCTCTTCTGGAGACCTGTGTTGGTTCTGCAAGGCAAGGCTTTGGTAGTGAGTGGGTTACAGGGTATCTTCTGTTAGAAGCTGTATCATCAACAGCTGTTCTGCAGAACATGATGCAGAGCTGAATGAAGACTTACAGTTTTTGATGTCCAATACAGCGTTGGCTAGAACAGAGCCTCTGCTGTCTGGTTTTCCAATTAGAGTGGCCCTGTCTGTTCTGACATCTGGTCAGGAGAAAACAGATTGATTCATCAGTAGTTGATTTCTGAGCCTATACATTCAGCAAGTCTGGGGAAAATGCTTATTGAAAACTAATGTCATATCATACCTGTCCTTTGGTGCACAGTTATGTTCAAGCTTCTCAAGAGTTGAAGGAATGTTGTTTCTTTCAGATTTCATGTCATAATGACCAAGAGTCAGTTTTGTCAGAATGAAACAACTTTTTACCATTTACTAATCAGTAATAAATTGATTATGGGAGGAGACTACAACATGCAGATTATTCCAATGTAAATATATGGATTTGGAAGTCCTTTACTTCAATGATCAGATGATAAAGAAAAAAAGTGGTCTTGGCAGCTCTTGATTTTTAAGGTTCTACTTCTATTTTTAAATTCTGTTAGGATGGCACAGCCTAAGCAGAAAGACAAATTCAAGTCACACTTTTTATGTAATAGTGCTCATTTCTCTAAGGATCTGAACTGTCCCATTCATCAGTTCTGTTATCTCTCTGCTTGATGAGCACTTAAAGCTGAAACATGTAGCTATCTTAATGTGCTCTGAGATATAGCAATGTTTGATACATAAATTAGAACCTGAACTAAAGCAACTGTATAATTTCTTACAGTGGCACAAAGGAGCCCTGACAAGGCTAGACTTTTTTTCTGCCTCTTGTAAAGGTAATTAATTTTTGAAACCCCATGTGCTACTGTTTTTATTGGTTTGTTGTGGTTTTTTTTTCCTTCCCTATACAGTCTGAGGAGAAAAAAAACCCACACGACTATCCCAGAAGGTTTTACCTGCTGATTGGATATTATAATCAATTTTGTGTGCTTGGAAGGTGTTGCAAATGGATGAGAGGGGGATGTTAATTATAAGATAGTTGTGGAAATGACAAATCACAAGTGCAATCAATCTCACTTGTGTCTTCAGGGAGGAGTTTACTGCAAGGCTTAGCTTGAACATGACAGCTTGACAAATCAAGGTTACTTCACTTTGAGAACTAAAGTCATAGGCAGCATGTGGTGGTGAAATCATAGCTTGGAGAGGTAATTAGGGTCATCTGAGACCTCTGTGGGATTGGTTGGTGGTTGTGAAGGGTTTTGTGCTCTGAGAGTTTGAACATGGAATGCCTGCAGCATTGCAGAGCAGCCCCTGGGGATGGTTCTTCTGTGACCCAGTCTGAAACTCATGTGTGTCTTTTTATGCCTCCTGTCCCTCACCCTTCCACCATGCAACATCAATTCAACATGCTTTACTTTGATAGGATGAGTAATGTATGGGAATACTTGGAAAGAAATTCAGAAATGAGCTTCTTGCTATAAGGAGTAAAAAAAACCCCTTAGTTATTATAACTGTAATAAAAGTAGCTACAGCTTGCATTACACTCATCATTTTATTCTTGGTGTTTGTGTTAAGATGTACTTGTTTTAATCAAAGATAGTGAGACCCATCAGATGTAGGAGGAAGATTAAATGACAACAAACTTTTTGACCTGTGCATTACATGCTGTCTGAGAAGAAGACTACTCTGTAGGTGCACGTCTGCTATGCTTATTGGCCTGTTTTAATACATAATCTTATCTACACCCTCTTCCTAAAAGTCAAGCCTGGAATAATTAAATATTTTTCCAAACCTCTGGTACACTTGGGAGCTGTTTATTTACATTTTAGCAACAAAAGATCCCAATAAAAAACACACTAAACCCCAAACCTATGTGCTTATAGTTTTACTTGAAACTGATGTTGAGAGAGCTAGCTGTTATCCTCTGATTGAAGGCACATGTACATTCTTGTAATTAGGGTAGCCTGGAGCTTTAAAGGCTTTGCAGTTTCCATACACTTGTTTTGTGTTGGAAATATGGAAGAAAAGGTACTTGAATAAATACATACAACTGTATTCTGTGTACATGAGTAATTTGTGCACATGTAAATGTAGGACAATTTAATTTAAACTCACTTTTAATTGAAAATGTCTTTAACTTGACTGTAAATAAATGTGTCTCTAACGCCATGCCAGTACTTCATCNGGAAGGTGTTGCAAATGGATGAGAGGGGGATGTTAATTATAAGATAGTTGTGGAAATGACAAATCACAAGTGCAATCAATCTCACTTGTGTCTTCAGGGAGGAGTTTACTGCAAGGCTTAGCTTGAACATGACAGCTTGACAAATCAAGGTTACTTCACTTTGAGAACTAAAGTCATAGGCAGCATGTGGTGGTGAAATCATAGCTTGGAGAGGTAATTAGGGTCATCTGAGACCTCTGTGGGATTGGTTGGTGGTTGTGAAGGGTTTTGTGCTCTGAGAGTTTGAACATGGAATGCCTGCAGCATTGCAGAGCAGCCCCTGGGGATGGTTCTTCTGTGACCCAGTCTGAAACTCATGTGTGTCTTTTTATGCCTCCTGTCCCTCACCCTTCCACCATGCAACATCAATTCAACATGCTTTACTTTGATAGGATGAGTAATGTATGGGAATACTTGGAAAGAAATTCAGAAATGAGCTTCTTGCTATAAGGAGTAAAAAAAACCCCTTAGTTATTATAACTGTAATAAAAGTAGCTACAGCTTGCATTACACTCATCATTTTATTCTTGGTGTTTGTGTTAAGATGTACTTGTTTTAATCAAAGATAGTGAGACCCATCAGATGTAGGAGGAAGATTAAATGACAACAAACTTTTTGACCTGTGCATTACATGCTGTCTGAGAAGAAGACTACTCTGTAGGTGCACGTCTGCTATGCTTATTGGCCTGTTTTAATACATAATCTTATCTACACCCTCTTCCTAAAAGTCAAGCCTGGAATAATTAAATATTTTTCCAAACCTCTGGTACACTTGGGAGCTGTTTATTTACATTTTAGCAACAAAAGATCCCAATAAAAAACACACTAAACCCCAAACCTATGTGCTTATAGTTTTACTTGAAACTGATGTTGAGAGAGCTAGCTGTTATCCTCTGATTGAAGGCACATGTACATTCTTGTAATTAGGGTAGCCTGGAGCTTTAAAGGCTTTGCAGTTTCCATACACTTGTTTTGTGTTGGAAATATGGAAGAAAAGGTACTTGAATAAATACATACAACTGTATTCTGTGTACATGAGTAATTTGTGCACATGTAAATGTAGGACAATTTAATTTAAACTCACTTTTAATTGAAAATGTCTTTAACTTGACTGTAAATAAATGTGTCTCTAACGCCATGCCAGTACTTCATCCTAAATCAGTTCACTAACACAGCATCAGCCCCCCAGTGCATGTTTAGAGCTCTTTTATTTTTATTTTTGTTTCTTTAAAAAAAAACCCGAACAAAAACAGACTGAAGTCCTAATCCTTGTTTTTGATCTTTTTCACATTATGAATAAAAGGTGGGAAACAAAGTAAGCATTGCTTTCACATCCACAGGCTCTCCCTTAGTGGCTAAACTGAACCATTTTGCTTTAAAAGCAGCTGTGCCAGGGGAAGCCTTACAAATCGGGGATGATGGAGCTGACATTTGAAGAGCTTGGCCAATAGATGTCACATGTTAGGCCAATAGATGTCAATCTAAATCCTATTGAGAAAAGCAAACTAATGACTCAGACAAACCTACTGGTACTGCGTATTTGCCCTCCAGATCAAAAACATTTGCTGGTTTCAGGGAAAGAGTAACTTCAAGAACCTTGAGTTAGAATTTAGTTTTAACTGTTTTCAAAGATTGTGATGTTTTAACAGAAAATACTGCTTTTTAGCCAAAAAAAAGAGCAATGTTGCAAGTATTGTGCCTATGAACAGCTCACTTCCCACTCCCAGGGAAGCCCACAAAGTGCATGAAAAGATTAGAGGATACAGTTTTGTAGGAAAAGTTATATTAAAAAATTGCTATTTTATCTAAGTTTTTTGCTTGTTTTGTGCTACTTTAAAAGCCAGGCAATTATCTGATGGATCCCCTTATGGTTCTGAAGGCTTGTTTTGTTTTTGTTTTTTTTTTAATAAAGAAAACACTAACTATAGATACAGTTTCTGACTTGTAAGCCTTTTGTCTTGCTAAATCTCAGGGTGCCACACAGCCAGGAAGATATACTTGAGGATTGCCACTATGAGTGTATTCCATTTCTAAAGCATCCATCTCTTAAGATGACCAGACAGGAGGAAAGTGTTGCTGAGAGATGTGCAGTTCACTCCAGCTTTATCAGCCAGGTATTCTAAGTTGGTTTCAGTGATTTAGTTTGGTCCGAGTGGCTTTTATCAGGATTAGAGAAGACAGTAAACTCCAGGCAGCTCCATTAGGATTCTAGTTTCATTTTGTTTCCATAAAGCTCAACCCTGATGCAAAATAAATGCAGCAGTAGTGCAGGTACCAAAGTGCCAGCCTTTTTTTTTTAAGAGTCATCATGGCAATCTTGGAAAATATTATAGTATTCTAATTTAATGGGAAGGTCCATCTCAACACCATCATACATAACATGCCAGTTTACTTTTTTGTAGAAGTGGTCAGAAGCAATAAATTATTTAAAAATGTTTACTAAGTAGGAGATGTAAATTTGTGATGTACAGAAGCATTGAAAGCCCATCGCATTTCCAGTGTGGATTTGTGCTTTTCTGCCAGATTATGCTGCATTGTTATAATATCTAACAGGTGTTTTCAAAGAATATTTTAAAGAAAAAGCTATCTCTGTGCTAAACCCATAGCAATATGCTAATTTTTCATAAAAGAGAGGCATAGGTGGCAGCAGGAGAAAAAATGCTGAAAGAAAAACTGAGGTGCCATGATGAGGTTCTTGATAGGGTTTTGATGACAGCAGTGATTTCAGATTGATGTTAGAAATGCTAACAAGAACTGTCTTGAGTCAAGAAGAGGGTCACATTTTTTAAAAAAGATGGTGTGAAAATAAAACTAGTACTTCCAGTAAATAGTTAAGATCCCCTTAACATCTCCAGGGAGACCATCTAGCCGCCTTCTAGTACCTGAAGGCTGTAGGAAGTCTGAAGATAGACTTTTTATAAGAGAATGTGGTGATAGGACAAGGGACAATGGTTTTAAACTGGAGCAAGGTAGATTTAGACTAGACGTTAGGAAGAAGTTCTTTACTGTAAGGATGGTGAGCCACTGGAAGGGGTTGCCCAGAGAAGTTGTGGATACCTCATTCCAGAAGTGTTTATGACCAGGCTTGATGAGAGTCTGAGCAACCTGATCTAGGGGAGGTGTCCCTGCCCATGGCAATGTGGTTGGAACTGGGTGATTGTTAAGGTCACTTCCCATTCAAACCATCCTGTGATTCTACATGATTCTGTGATCTGTTGCTGTTACTGAAAATAGAAATACCACTTGATAAATAAGGCTTTTGTTCTGGTCTTCTCCACCTCTGACTTGATTTTCTTCAGTCCCTTTTGGTTCTGCAGATCTAGGTTTGAGTGCTTCTCATTCTTAGGTGACTGGTAGGAAACATTTATGATCTACTTCAGAACATGAAGACTTTAGCCTGCTCATATCTATGAAATAAATGACTTTGTAAAGCATGATCACAGATCTTCAGGATGACAGTATGTTACTCACAATTCAGATGACTGCAATAGAGAATGTAATGAGGCATAATGCTATTATTTTTTTCATGTTAGAATTTTAATACTGTGTTTTCTACAGCTCTTAAAATATCATGCATTAAACATGTTTCAGAAACCACAGTGAGTTATGTATTCATAGTGTCATCAGAGGAAAACAGTCTGACAACAGCATGGAATGATGAAAATCCATTCTACCAACCCTCTACCTGCTTTCATTGAAGTTGTTAAAACGAAACATAGCAGCCTGGAAGGACCTCACATTTTCAAAGTATTGTGGTCATACCTCAGAGGTGATAGCTTGATGCCTTGTGCCACCAGCTGGGTTACAGATGTAGCCCATAGTGTCTGGACTTCTGTACAAGAAGATAGGTGGCTCTATTCAACCACTGCCCCTGCCTTTAGGGGAAATGATAGCAGGGTCGTGCTCTTTTTTGTGTGTGACTTTGAGTACTTTGTGGAATCCCAGGCAGAAAAGGACAATTATGTTTGCCTTCTGGGAAAAGAATAAAATAGGATTTTTTGAATCCTAGGACCAATTTTTCTTCGAGAAGGGAGAGTATTTTTGAGCCAGTAATGCTTCTGACTGCATAACTTTATCACTGATACCTCAAAGCTGTCATGCCAGAGAGCAGAGTGAAAATAGCATCAACAAAAAAAATAAAATGAGAAATTACTCTTCTATCAACTCATCCCCTGAAGTCATAGATAGTGTTGATTGTGTCTTATCTTAAAAGCTTATACTAGGGAGGTAAATTGCAGTAACAATAGGAGACAGCATATCTGATTCAATTGAGAAACACAGTTTAAAAAGCTAACATATCATATTTATTTGGATTAGAGTTTTTGAAAACTCTAAGCAGTGAGGTGACCTTTTAGTTGATTAATCCCAAACTGGAGATTATTTTTCTTGAAGGAGAAGCCTTCAAAAAGACTCAAAAAAAAAAGAAAAAAAGCACCAGTCAGTCAGAATGCAGTGGTTTTCTGGGAGCTGGTCTTATTGGTACTGGAAGAAGGAAAAATACAAGAAATTCCTGAGACACCCCACTTTATTGCTCTTTGCAGAGCCAGGTGTAATCTTGACAATGAAAGAAGCTAGCTGCGCTGTGTGATGGAGCTTCACCAGCCATGGGAACTGGCTGTAGCAAGGGAGAAGTTTCTGCTTCTCAGCAGCTTCACTTTAGCATAGCTCCTCTGTGGGGTTTCCCCTCTGGCACCAGGGGCTAGGGCCAGGGCATTGCCTGCCTGGGAGAAGGAGCAGTAAGCCATCTCATGTGAGGGCAAAACTTGCCTTGCTGTGACTTAACAGGGCTGCACTCATATGGTGCTATGGTAGAACAGTTTGTACCCTGTGTTTAAGAGGATTTTCCTGTTTTACGGTGACAAAATCCTGCATAATTTCTTCCTGATTTTCATGGAGGCATAATAAGACTTTCTACTCAGCTTCATCCCTGAAGACAGTTCTCTGTTGGTGTTCTCTTAAAATAAACCAGTTCTTTAATGAAACCTTCTGTAATGAACTGTGCTGTCACTGTAATTTTGTTTATGAAAAAATATGAAAGCCATCAAGGGAACTACAGTATACGTGTAATGTTATTATAAGAGGGCCTTCTGCCAACACTGGAAACCACAGTTCATCTGTTTGAGAAGATGGAATATATTTGTGTGCAATGGAATTAGAGTACAGCTTCTATTTCTTGGAAACTTAGTACTTACATTTATTTTATGACATCTCATATCTCCTTAAATGTAAATTGAAATAGATCTGCAGGGCTGGGGTAATGGAAGATGCTTTCTTTACAGCATGTTATTTTGTTTTTAGTTTCTTTATTATCTTTTGGCTACTAGGATTATATAAACCATTGGTGCTTGTCTTACTTTACTGGTTGAGAATTAAGTTGATTCTAAATAAGTGGATATAAATAAGAAATGTTTAGATTAACAGAATTATATTTTGATTTTATAAAGTTCATAAGGGCATTCTGGTGTATATCAATGATAATAAAGCTGAGTAGTGCTTAAACTGAGATACCACAGAACTAAGAATAAAACAAAATTAAAACAAGGGGAAAAAATAAAACAGCTTTACTGAGGAAAGGCCACATATAGTTTATAGACTCATACTGCTGCCTTCTATGAGGTAAAATGTGGTTTATTTCCATAATTTTTTTTTCTGAGTAATGATTAGGGGATTAGGCTCTTACTTAAGTGGTACCTCAAAAAATTTCAGTGGGCCATAAGTGAAAAGATGTCTTGCTATCATTTTGACCAGTTGTCTGTGATGAGGCTTGTGTAAGTGATTTACTCACATTTACATACTGGCTATATCATGCAATTAAAAAAAAAACTGGGAAAAAAAAGGTAGTTTTTTCAGCTCTGACTTTTNAAAGCACCAGTCAGTCAGAATGCAGTGGTTTTCTGGGAGCTGGTCTTATTGGTACTGGAAGAAGGAAAAATACAAGAAATTCCTGAGACACCCCACTTTATTGCTCTTTGCAGAGCCAGGTGTAATCTTGACAATGAAAGAAGCTAGCTGCGCTGTGTGATGGAGCTTCACCAGCCATGGGAACTGGCTGTAGCAAGGGAGAAGTTTCTGCTTCTCAGCAGCTTCACTTTAGCATAGCTCCTCTGTGGGGTTTCCCCTCTGGCACCAGGGGCTAGGGCCAGGGCATTGCCTGCCTGGGAGAAGGAGCAGTAAGCCATCTCATGTGAGGGCAAAACTTGCCTTGCTGTGACTTAACAGGGCTGCACTCATATGGTGCTATGGTAGAACAGTTTGTACCCTGTGTTTAAGAGGATTTTCCTGTTTTACGGTGACAAAATCCTGCATAATTTCTTCCTGATTTTCATGGAGGCATAATAAGACTTTCTACTCAGCTTCATCCCTGAAGACAGTTCTCTGTTGGTGTTCTCTTAAAATAAACCAGTTCTTTAATGAAACCTTCTGTAATGAACTGTGCTGTCACTGTAATTTTGTTTATGAAAAAATATGAAAGCCATCAAGGGAACTACAGTATACGTGTAATGTTATTATAAGAGGGCCTTCTGCCAACACTGGAAACCACAGTTCATCTGTTTGAGAAGATGGAATATATTTGTGTGCAATGGAATTAGAGTACAGCTTCTATTTCTTGGAAACTTAGTACTTACATTTATTTTATGACATCTCATATCTCCTTAAATGTAAATTGAAATAGATCTGCAGGGCTGGGGTAATGGAAGATGCTTTCTTTACAGCATGTTATTTTGTTTTTAGTTTCTTTATTATCTTTTGGCTACTAGGATTATATAAACCATTGGTGCTTGTCTTACTTTACTGGTTGAGAATTAAGTTGATTCTAAATAAGTGGATATAAATAAGAAATGTTTAGATTAACAGAATTATATTTTGATTTTATAAAGTTCATAAGGGCATTCTGGTGTATATCAATGATAATAAAGCTGAGTAGTGCTTAAACTGAGATACCACAGAACTAAGAATAAAACAAAATTAAAACAAGGGGAAAAAATAAAACAGCTTTACTGAGGAAAGGCCACATATAGTTTATAGACTCATACTGCTGCCTTCTATGAGGTAAAATGTGGTTTATTTCCATAATTTTTTTTTCTGAGTAATGATTAGGGGATTAGGCTCTTACTTAAGTGGTACCTCAAAAAATTTCAGTGGGCCATAAGTGAAAAGATGTCTTGCTATCATTTTGACCAGTTGTCTGTGATGAGGCTTGTGTAAGTGATTTACTCACATTTACATACTGGCTATATCATGCAATTAAAAAAAAAACTGGGAAAAAAAAGGTAGTTTTTTCAGCTCTGACTTTTTTCTCTTTTCCTGCAAAAATCAGGAATTGGCATCCTTTGAGAAGCTCCTTATGGAAAAGCTTTCCAATGATATAATTTATCTAGCTTTGAAGTGTCATTTGGAAATTAAACATGAAAAAGCTTTATTTAGAAAACATCAAAACAATCTTTTTCAGGGGAGAAAAAAAAAACCAAACCAGCTCCTGTGTTTGGAGGCATGAATCACATAATTCAATGAAGCCCATGCATATTGACAAACTAGATTAGTAAGTGGGCTTTTTTCCTTTTTTTTTTTTTTTTTTTTTCCCCCCTGCTATGTCTTTGAAGTTGCCAGTGTGTTCCAGGATCCCTGCAACTGAGAGTTTGGATTCAGCTGCCACTAATTATACCTGAATGAGAAGCAGAAGGTGCTTCTGTCTGTCTGCCTTTTTTTTCCCAGGATGTTGTATGCTGGAATCAAGATCATGTCTGCTGAGGGCTGGGATCTAAGTTTATTGAGATGACTTGGGAAGTCTTTCCATCTATTTCAGTGGGCTTGAACTAGTAATTTAAGGAAGGATTAATACTGCTGCTTCTGCTTTTCCTCTCTAGCCTCTGAGAATAGGGAGAAAAACTGAGCTAGGTTTTGGGGAAGAAGCTGGGTGAAGAAGGCTCTCTGTTTTTACAGTAGTTGAGATGTTGTAGTACAGTAGAAAAAAAAGAAATCAGTGAATTGTGCCATTTTGTTCAATAGCTCTAGTGCTATGCACTTGAGGGAATTGCCCTGGACCCAGATGCCAACCTCAGCTCACCCTGCCACTGCCACACAGTCGTGTGTAACCTGTCCATAACCCAGAAAGAGCTGCTCTTCCCAACATCAAAGCTCACGAGCCCTGAGGGTGAGACAATAAAATTGCAAGATGAAGGAAGGGCAAAAGGATATAGAGAGTGTTTGCAGAGCTTCTTGCTAGAAGCAGCACAGCCTGTGAGCAGCTGAAAGGAGGGAAGACTGCAAGGCACAGTTCCTTCCAAAGGTTCCTCTCCTCTGGGGAGAGGACAGCTGGGGCTGCTGTTGGGAAATGGTTGATACATAGGAGTGAGACCCTAATTTGGCACAGGGTAAGAGCTAGGGCAATCTCTGCATCGGGAAGGTCAAAAAAATCAAAGGGAGAGGGGTAAAAGGTCTTGGCAGTCACTGGCACCTATAAAGCCCAGTAGGATGAAACTCTTCTACAGTGTGTCTATACCTGTGGTCACTGAGACATCAGTGAAACTACTCAGAGTACTGACTACTCAGATGAATAAAAGGTTACTAAATCAAGGCCATAATTGTCATGCAAGTGGCTTACAATAGAGACAATGTTTTCCTGTTTTTGGACGTGGTATTTTTAGTATTTTTTGGCAGAAACGTTGTTTTAGGAGCCAACACTCAGGCTCACTGAGGAGTTGGGTAAGTATCACCTGTTTATATTTGAAGGCACCTCTGCTTATTTCCTCCACATGCAGATAAGGTTTGTGGTTTCCATCTGGATCTAATGCTTGCATCACTGGGTTTCTTCTTCATTTTTAATTGTTAACATTTTTTTTATGGAGGAAAACAAACAATTCTTTTTTTTAAAGAACCGTTAAGATTGCCAAATTGAGAAGGCACCAGAAGGTTGTATGTGATGCTTTGTTCTGGCTGATTAGTATTTAACAAGAACTGAATTTGTACATTTAAATGAGATTCAGAACATGTTTTATCATGCACATAATCATATATCAGAGGAAATTTAACTTTTCCATTGTTAAAGCATGTAAAGTCTATGAAATTGCTAATTTTTTTGGCATAGATAATAGGGGAGTACAAATGAAGTGATATTTTGGTGTCAGAAATATGTTCCTGTACATGTAGTTACCTGGTTAATAAGGAAACTACTGATATTAAGGCTAACAATCAACAAACATGACTTTTTAGTAATAAAAACACCAAGGAGAAAATTAAAATGAAATACAAGCACAATAAACTGGCACATTATACTGTTAGTTTATTAATTTTGATCTCTGTAGCATATGGTAGTTTCGTGCAGCTAGAGGCTATGGCCACCTGTTAATACTCTATAGAGTATGAAAGAAGAAAGGATTTGGTTGTTCACTGATAAAAAATACAGTTACTTCCATATTACGTATAAAAGCAATATTATTTTTTTAATAGCTAGTGTGAATTTTTTTCCAGTATAAGTAACTTTCTAAAATGAAAACAATGCTTCAGATTTTATGGTCATTTGTTTAGAGGAAATCCAAGTTGTTGTTCCCAAACCCCCATCAAGCCTTTAGAGAATTTACATTGAAAAACACTTTCCTATTGAAGAAAAGTGTTCTGGGATTTCTATAATCTGTTTTAATAAAAAATATTTAATAAAAAAAAATAATTAAAAGTACATTTTTTGTAATAGGTCTCCTAATACAAAATATCGAGGTAGCTGCATCTCTCTCAGTGCTGTTATTTTATGAGAATGGGTTCAGAGGTTTCAGGAAATGCTTTTGGTACTTGTCCAGAGAAGGGTGCCAAGCCATTTCTCCCCAGCTGGCTTATGGGTGGCTGGCAGGAAGGCAGTATCTGGCCCTCACCAGGTGGGTCCCTGCCAGTGGCACGGGCTGGCTGGCACCACTCAGTAATGGAAACAATGGGTTCCTTCTCTGTGGCTGGGAGCAAAGCGCTGCCTTGCAACAGCTGCAGCTCCCTACATGCCCTCCTTGTCTTCCTCAAGGGAAATGGACCTGGTGTACATCAGGTGGAGCATGTAATGTGTAATGGTATAGTAAAGTTGTGGCTGTCCATAGGGTAGGGTGGAATTTATCTCTTACTGCATTTCTTCTCTCATTGCATCTTGGTGAAAATTTGAAAGGCATATGGACCCAGTGAAGCCAGCTGGTGTTTATCCAGCAGTCATTCTACGCTTGGAAAAGAAGCAGTTGTTGCAGAAACCATGCATTTGGACCCAGTTTCAGATGTGTGTTGCAACTTTGCACATAGAAAGCCTAGGAGTCAGGAAAGCTTGGACCAGTGTCCCAGACTCAGGTGTAGGAGGAGACTTAGCAGTGCTGTAGGGTGCAGTGTGGGGAGGGTAGGTGAGAGTGGGACTGTTCTTACTGGTAAGCAGCTGGAGAGGCAAAGTGGGCAGTGTGCATCTCACTTGGTGGAGGTCTCCAGGGGTGCAGGGGTCTTGGCTGGTTGATCAGCACCAGTTTATCAGTAACAGGTCACATTTTAAAAGTTTGCTGCCTGTTTTTAATTATTTAAAACTTTGCAGCTGGAGCTCTTTCAGCCCAGAGCTTTGGGATGTTTATTTGTGGGGACCACAGGGCTGGCACTCAGAGTAGACCTGAGTGTGAATCAGAAGTGTTTTTCTGTAATCATTATACTTTTAAAGTAGACTAGATAGCTTTTTTTTGTTGTTGGTGGTGGCAGATGTGAAACATACTTAAATTTTGCGTGCTGAATTATTCAGAACAAAGATGAGCTACCTGTCCAGGTGTCTGTCCCCTCAAACAAAAGGGTTTGTCTTCTAGATTGAGCCCATGATTACAGAAGCAGCTTTTCTTTCCTCTGACCTATACTATACTTTGTGGGAGAAAGATGTTGTTTCAATTTAAAAACAGGAAGACATTTATGCCTCTCACTTCTCATTATATAATCTCTTGTGTGCTCTGCCTACAGTCTTGATTTTTAAAAGCAATATGCCTGTGTGTTCATGTGTTTGTGAAAAATGTTTCCGTTTCCAGCTAAGGGAAATCTATTCTAAATACATAATGTTTCTGTTAGTAAATTCTGAGCTACAGAAATACTATGGGTGGTATACATAACGTGTAAATATGTAGCAGGAAAACTGCAAAGAATTACCAGACTGCAGGCACCACTTCCTGAGCCAGATCAGAAGCTTTTTGTAGCACAGTCTTGTCTGCTTGACAATTATTAGTAGAAAATATTTAATTTGAAAGTAACCTCTCTGGGTAGTAGGCACCATGGTGACATGGGGAGATGCCCAGTGTGTGCCCTACCTGTGCTCAAAAGGTGATGACCTAGGACATGCCAGGCTGTGGGAGCTGTACTGGGACTGGTCATTCTCCTGCTTCCTAGTTAGCAGTAATGCTTTAAGCTAGAGGCATCACCTTGTCCCTTAAACGACATCTTTGCTTTGCTTTCTCTGGTACAAAAGATCATAAAACAAGCAGAAAACCCCTCTTCTTATGCAAATTATGTCATATCTCATCTTTCCCTCTCATCTCTCTATTTTCTCTTCAGGGAGCCACAGAACTGCAGTATGGTTTTGGTTGAAAGGGATCTTTAAGTATCATCTGGTCCAGTGCTGCTGCCATGGGCAGGAAAATCTTTTACTGGAGCAGCTTGCTCAAAGCTCCATCCACCCTTGAAAACTTCCAGGGTTGGAGTATCCACAACTTTTCATGGTTCCAGTGTCTCACCACTCTCACTGTGAAAAATTCCTTCCTCTTTACTGGGCAATTCTGAGCCTTACACCTTGAACCATGTGATCTAACAATATATTTAGAATTAATAAACCCATTTATAACACGTGCTCCTAGTGAATGAGCTGTAGACTAAACATTATTTTAATAAGATAGTGAATTAAATAAGTATAACTTGTGCTAATCATTGAAGGCTCATGAATAGAGGGAAGCATAGTTGTCAACTTATTCACTGCAAGTTAGTTGCCTTGCTCTACTGTTAATGAAATTCAAGGCTTTGAATAAGTAGTTCTAAGTTGCTTCATTACATGGCAAAGTGCAGCTCTGACTCAGCTTGGGTGCCTGAGCCCCAGCACGTGACGGAGACTCATCATCTGGTAGTGCAAGCACCAGCACGCTTCCTCCTCTGAATAAATTCCTGCCTGATTACTGTAATTCACAGCAGGTACTTTATAACAAACGCAAATAACCTTCCAATTACATGATTGGAAAAAGCAAGAGAACTTTTCCAATGCATGGTTCTCGGTGCTTTGAAAAAAAAAAACCCTCACTTTTTTTATTTCCCAGTATACACTTGGTTAGTAATGAAGATGAACTCTCTTCATTTTTGCCTAATTTGGAGGCATCAGGGAAACATTTATTCAATCTTATTTCTTGTTTCTTTTACTGTTGCTTTGTATTTGCTTCCTTTTGTTTTAAGGATGTTCTTGCATATTCTTAGCCAGAATTGGTGGTTTCAATTTTATTGTCTCTGATAAAACTGTCCCATTCATGGGCAGGGAGCCCAGTATTAATGCCCTGTCATCTTTCCCTCCAGTTATATCCCCAGTCCCTGAAGCTTGCTCTTAAAGTTTTCTAGGTGTAACTTATTTTATTCACAGACCATTTTTTCAGGATACTTTTCTAGACTGAGGAAGTCAATGTTTTTCTGTGACAGTGATCCTGTCAACTTTATTAATGATTTATTTGCACAATATCATGTGTGCCTAGGCACATAGTAAAATTCAAGTTCCTGTTCCTACAATAAACTAGTCCAGTCTTTGTGACAAAATACTGCCTCAAATCAGTCTGACTTTTGAAGCCCAGATTTTTAAATTTTTATTTTTTTTTTTTAGATTTTTTTAACTAATGCATTATTCTTAAATGTTTCAGGTCTCTCTGTAGCACTTCTAAGTTCTTAACTGTCATAAGCTTGTAACAACTTTAACATCAACAAATACAGAAGTGCATACAACAAGAGGTACAGGGTCTGGGGAGCACCACAGGGATGCTTCTGAAATGCATCCTCCAACACTCACCATTCAGCATTCAGTCCCCATCCTGCCTGCACAAAGCCTCCAAAATCTTCTAGGAGTCTTTATTACAAAGAGACAAATCATAGGTGAGTAAGACAGGAGCTGCCTGTGTAATGAGGCTGGTGGGCAGCTGGTTTTAACATNGTATGGTTTTGGTTGAAAGGGATCTTTAAGTATCATCTGGTCCAGTGCTGCTGCCATGGGCAGGAAAATCTTTTACTGGAGCAGCTTGCTCAAAGCTCCATCCACCCTTGAAAACTTCCAGGGTTGGAGTATCCACAACTTTTCATGGGTTCCAGTGTCTCACCACTCTCACTGTGAAAAATTCCTTCCTCTTTACTGGGCAATTCTGAGCCTTACACCTTGAACCATGTGATCTAACAATATATTTAGAATTAATAAACCCATTTATAACACGTGCTCCTAGTGAATGAGCTGTAGACTAAACATTATTTTAATAAGATAGTGAATTAAATAAGTATAACTTGTGCTAATCATTGAAGGCTCATGAATAGAGGGAAGCATAGTTGTCAACTTATTCACTGCAAGTTAGTTGCCTTGCTCTACTGTTAATGAAATTCAAGGCTTTGAATAAGTAGTTCTAAGTTGCTTCATTACATGGCAAAGTGCAGCTCTGACTCAGCTTGGGTGCCTGAGCCCCAGCACGTGACGGAGACTCATCATCTGGTAGTGCAAGCACCAGCACGCTTCCTCCTCTGAATAAATTCCTGCCTGATTACTGTAATTCACAGCAGGTACTTTATAACAAACGCAAATAACCTTCCAATTACATGATTGGAAAAAGCAAGAGAACTTTTCCAATGCATGGTTCTCGGTGCTTTGAAAAAAAAAAACCCTCACTTTTTTTATTTCCCAGTATACACTTGGTTAGTAATGAAGATGAACTCTCTTCATTTTTGCCTAATTTGGAGGCATCAGGGAAACATTTATTCAATCTTATTTCTTGTTTCTTTTACTGTTGCTTTGTATTTGCTTCCTTTTGTTTTAAGGATGTTCTTGCATATTCTTAGCCAGAATTGGTGGTTTCAATTTTATTGTCTCTGATAAAACTGTCCCATTCATGGGCAGGGAGCCCAGTATTAATGCCCTGTCATCTTTCCCTCCAGTTATATCCCCAGTCCCTGAAGCTTGCTCTTAAAGTTTTCTAGGTGTAACTTATTTTATTCACAGACCATTTTTTCAGGATACTTTTCTAGACTGAGGAAGTCAATGTTTTTCTGTGACAGTGATCCTGTCAACTTTATTAATGATTTATTTGCACAATATCATGTGTGCCTAGGCACATAGTAAAATTCAAGTTCCTGTTCCTACAATAAACTAGTCCAGTCTTTGTGACAAAATACTGCCTCAAATCAGTCTGACTTTTGAAGCCCAGATTTTTAAATTTTTATTTTTTTTTTTTAGATTTTTTTAACTAATGCATTATTCTTAAATGTTTCAGGTCTCTCTGTAGCACTTCTAAGTTCTTAACTGTCATAAGCTTGTAACAACTTTAACATCAACAAATACAGAAGTGCATACAACAAGAGGTACAGGGTCTGGGGAGCACCACAGGGATGCTTCTGAAATGCATCCTCCAACACTCACCATTCAGCATTCAGTCCCCATCCTGCCTGCACAAAGCCTCCAAAATCTTCTAGGAGTCTTTATTACAAAGAGACAAATCATAGGTGAGTAAGACAGGAGCTGCCTGTGTAATGAGGCTGGTGGGCAGCTGGTTTTAACATCTCCAACTTAACTGCACTCAGTCCTCACATCATTACATTGCCCCAATCTGAAGAGGGTTTCTGACAGCATGACTGGATGTAGCACCAATTATTATTATTATTCTCTAAACCCCTGTGCAGTTTTTATTGTGGGTTTGTTTTTGTTTTTTTTTTTAAAGTTTCTCAGTTGTCTTTTTACATGCTTTTTACAGTTCCACTAACATGGATTCTCCCTTTTCTTTCTGTACAGTCGGAAAGTGATATTCCAGCCTCTGTGTTTGAGTATGTGGAGGGTCTGTTTGTGTGTGTGTCCCTTTTTTGGGAGCTTGGCATCCTATAAAATAGACAATTTACATTTGATAAGAGGCTTGATTTGATTTGGTCTATTGTGAGTGTTCCTATTGACAGCCAGAACACTTTTTCCTATTTATTTGAGACTTATTACTAAGATGTAATGAAAATTCAAAATGTTTTATTTTCTCTGAAGCTTGAAGGAATTTTTAAACTCAGAAGTTTTTTAAACCCAGTTAAAAAAAAAAAAGGCAAAAACCCCCTCTTTTCAAATAGAGGCACCTCTTTTAAAAATTGCCCCAGAAATACTTTTTTTTCCAGTACTGAAATATTTTATCCTGTTTATCTCAAGGATATGCCTCTCTCATGGAAGTTTTTATACTGCATTTAAATGAACTAACTGTTTTGTATATAAGATAATTTTGGCAATGCTTTACTTTTTGAGGGAATTATTTTGAAAAAAAAAGAAGCCTTTAGTGTCTTAAAGTTTTCCAGCTGTATTCTAAGAAATGTTATAAAAAGAAAATAGGACAGACTTTTTGCAGAATGGATCAGGCAAACAAAACCAGGTTTAATGCATGACAACCTCAGCCTCTCTTGAAATTTAGGATATTTTTGGTGGAACCTATAAATCTTTATGATGGCAAGCTATTTATCTTTCAAATAGCAGAGGTGAGGCTGAAGGAGAAAGCAGTTTAAGGACACAGTGATAATCTGTAAGGGCACATCCATAAGTGGACACGGGCACACAAAATGCTGCTGTGGTTTTTACAGTGAACTAATAGCTTAACCCTCATCTACCACTTTTTATTGAGCCCCAAAAGCATCCTATTGTGTAAAATAACACCATTTTCTGAGTTAAGGCAGAAGAGCTTCCTCACATTAGGGTGTCCACACGAGGAGTCTCTCTGAAATAATGACTGAGCAGCAAATTGCAACGTAGCCTTACTTTGCACAGAGTCCCCTATGTAGGCAACCCTCAAGATGACTGGAACATACTGTGGGAATCACCTGGAAGATGAGTACAGAGCCATCATCTCAGGCTGCCATCAGAATATTCTAATGACAGCCATGCAAATGAAAACAGCACTGAAGGGATTTAATTTAGAGATTGCTGCTGGCAAGAGCTTAGCACGAGATCATACATTGTAATTAATATCTTTCAAGCAATTGCGTGTGTTCTTAACATATCCTGTCATCAAATCATGGCTGGTAATCTTTTAGTAATGTTCTGGAGGGGCCCATTGGTGATTTTTTTTTACTGAACTATAATGAAGTCTGAGGTTTAATAGTCTAGGAATGATGTAGGGAACAGGTAAAGTAGTATTCCTGTACTAATGCCATCATACCTTCTCAGTGTTTTCTTTAGTAGCAAGAGAGATTAGCTATTGTGCAATAATTGATAAAGTTGATTATATCCAGACATATTTCCCAAGCAAGGATTAGACTCAGACAATTTAAAGGCTGATACAGTAGCAGTTTCCCTAGAAAATAAGAATTTTCACAGCAAGGAACACATACAATAGCTGGGGCTCTTCAGCTTGGACAAAAGGAGACTGAGGGGTGACCTCATCAATGTTTATAAATATATAGAGGGTGATTCCCAGGAGGATGGAGCCAGAGTCTTCTTGGTGATGCCCTGTCATGTGCACATTGTCACAAGGGCCAATGGATGGAAGCTGAGGCATAGGATTTTTCATGTAAACATGAGGAGGAAATTTTTTATATTAAGGGTGCCAGAGCTCTGGCACAGGCTGCCCAGGGGGGTTGTGGAGTCTCCATTGGCAACAGTCAAAACTCACCTGGAGGTGTTCCTGTTGGATCTGGTCTAGGTGACCCTGCTCTGGCAGGGGGGTTGGACTAGATGATCTTTCAAGGTCCCTTCCAGCCCCTGACATTCTGTGATTCTGTAATCAGTGTTAAAAATACCACAACAAATAAAAAACCCACCAACCCATGTGATTTGCTCTTTTACTCTATAAATTCTCTAAAGTGAAGACAGGTTTTTGATTCCTTGCAAGATTTTGGAAATGATATATTAATTCCTCTGTTTTACAGATCTTCCTACTGTTAGTATCTATTTTTATCCAGATTGTGAAAGTATGAACCCTATATTCAAAATCAGTTACAGTTTTGTCAACACTGCATCATGTAGTGACAACTACATTGTTATGCTTTATAGAATTGGATCTTTGTGTTTCTTGTAAAGCTGTGGAAAACAAACTAATTTTGTAACTTTTTTTTTTAATAGGTAGTTATCCTTTCTTGTTCATGCTGTCATCAGTGGCTGTCACATTAATACATTCAGTGGCTTAACTTGAAACAGGAAAGTCCCTCATACCAGGAAAAAAAATCCTGATAAAAAGAAAGTAAAAATTCCACAGAAGCTTTCTATTGATAGTTACAAAAATGACATACTGTTTTCCCTCTCACAACTGAAATGAAAGGCTGCCTCCACACTGAGACTTTGAATGTTGTTCTTCAGCTATAAGCATTTTCCCAGCAAAATTATAAACCCTTGAAAGCAGGATATATGGTAAAAAGGTGGAAAGTTCTTTAATTTTTTTTTGTCAGGAAAAAACACTGCTGTACTAAAACCACACAGCACTATTAAATTCAGAGGTTGCTGTAACTACAAAAGATGAGAACAACACCTGTGATTTAACCTGTTGCACTGTTCCCATCAAAACTTACCAGCAGCATTTTGCCTGAGAAGCACCAGGACAGAGGAAATAAATAACTGTGCCTGTGAGGGTGACAAAAGGTGGTATGACATTGTCTGCAGCGTGTAACAGTGCTTGAACTGAGGCACAGGTAGGTGATGCTTCCAATCCCTTCTCTTTAAGAAATGATTGTATGAAAGGAGTGTCCGAGGAGACCTGCTGCCCATGCAGTTTCTGCTGCTGGAGTGAAGTCTGAACTATCAGGGTAACAGGGAGATGTAACCTTTGCCATCCACAATTCCACAATATCCAGTAGCAGATACCTGTAATTTGGCTACATGTAATGTGAAGAGGTATTTCCTTTTCCTTGTTTTCAACCAGCAACCTGCTGATTTTCTTTTCTTTTTTTTTTTTCTCTCCTATCCAGCTCTTGTGGTAAGAGAGACACTGAAAAATTGTTCTCTCTAAAGACTCATGATTTAGTGCACCTCTCTAATATTCAGTTGCAGTCTTTACTTTTCCAGATAACTTACGTTCATACCAGATGCCCTGCCGGGTCAGACCAGCAGTGCATCAAGCCCAGGATTATCTCTCCAGCAAATGGCAACAGGGCATGTTAGTCAGGGAGAGCAGATGAAGCACATGAGCCAGGAATATTTGTGATGTCCTTTTTCTCATCTTCCTCTGGCATCTGCAATTACTGTATTAAAACTACTAGAGGTTACATTCTGTCCCTATTCCTTTCAGTATCTATTTATACACCTGTTGTCCATGAATTTATATAACCCTACCTTAAAACAGCTGATAAACATCTGCTTCCATAACCTCCTTTGGCAGCAGGATGCAGAAGCTTATAGCCCACTGATGGAAGAAATACTTTCATATTGTCTTTTAAACCAATTGGACATCACGTAACCCTAGTTGTTGTGTTGCAGGATTTGGTAAATAACTTCTTTATGCTGCTTCTTTACCCCCTTCATGCTCTTCAAGCCTCAGTCACAGATTCACAGAACGTTAGGGGTTGGAAGGGACCTAGAAGATCATCTAGTCCAAACCCCCTGCCAGAGCAGGGTCACCTAGACCAAGTCACAATCTTCCCTGACCGGGGATTGAACCTGTGGCGTGGCAGTGAGAACGCTGAACCCTAACCACTAGATACTGGGATCCAGAGTGCCTGAATTGCTTGGGCCTCGGGTGTCTCTGACATGGTTTAGATGATCCATAATGCTGCTGTGCTCCTTCCTGGGTTGTGTGCATCTCTCAGGCAGTATCTTCCTCCTTGTCAGGTTCAGAGGACCTGATCTGCATGCTCTTTCACACTCTCCTCACCTTACCTTGAAGACTCTTCTAAGCCACTTCTCCCTCGCCAGCATTTCTGTTTCCTTTTCCTGTTATGCCTTTCTAGTGAACAGAACAGCCTACAGTATTCAATATATTCATATCTGAATGCTTTAAATAATACCATAATTATATTTTGTGTGGTGCTCTCCATTTCAGTCGTAGTAATGGCCAGCATTTGATTTGCTTTTTGACAGCTTTTAAGATGGAGTTTATTTTTGTAGACCTTTTATAACTCCAAAATCTCTTTCTTAAGTGGTAATAACTAGTTCAGAACCTTAGCTGAGTAAAAAAAGTTGAGATTTCTTTCTCTATATATATTCTCAATATTGAAATTCATCTGTCTTTTTTATTTATTCCTTGTTTGATACTCTGAGACTTTTGCATTTCTCTGCAGCCAAATATAATTTTTATTTGTCTGAATAACTTAGCACTATTAGGATACTTGAAAGTTGCCTTCTTTTTCTAAATCCATGTAATGATATAAATGTACCTTATATATTGTCCAGCCCTGGGACTATCTGTGAAACTTAGCTGGTGACATACAAATTTGAGAAAGCTAAATGCTTTTGGCTTTTTTTCCTTCTGTCTTTTAATGATTTGTTTGTTCTTGAAAGTGGATCTTTTATCCCATTATATTTTTGTTTCTTTAATGAGGGAGAGTATTGAACATTCTTGAAATTGTATAAACTAGGTTTCTCTTGACTGTGTGCTCATTGACTCCTTCAAAGAACCCTGCCAGATACATGAAGTATAGTTTCCATCCATAAAATCCATTTCCTCACTACTTCACATCTATGTCTGATAATTTTATTCTTGTTATAATTTTTGAGAACTGTAGAGGCTTTTGTACCATCATGATACATACTGATTTTTAGTTGCAGAAGAGGTTTTTTTTGTTTGTTTTTTTTAAAATGGGCATTGCATTTGGCATGCATCCTCCAGATGATGTTGAAACAGTTTTACACAGTAGCTGAAGTACTTACTGTGTTTTTTTATGTACTTTGTACTTGAAATCCATATCATCATAAAATCAATCCTATCTATATTTTTTTGGATTAAGAAGCATTTTTTTCCAATTGTATTTATAGTCTTTCATGCATCTATTTTCTGGTCAAGAATATGCTTATAAGAAGATCTATACAGCTATAATTTATCAAGCTGGGAAAAAGAAAATGTAATTGCAATGTATTGCAGAGTCATGGAGTAATTTAATCAGAAATACCTTTCTGGTTTTAGAAAACAAAGAACAAAGTCATAACTGTGCTGCACTAGTGGGGATTAAATCAGGTGTTTAAACACAAGCCAGTTTGTTTGACAGTGACTGGAACTTCAGTCTTGGGCTGGTGATTCTCACCCAGGGTCTATGGAAGATCTGTGCCTTTTGGAGAAGTGAGTGTAGTCCAGGCAAATTACCATGAAACATCTAAAATAGCATTACTTAAACTTATTTCCATCATCTACAGCTCTCATAAGAAGTCTAAAGAGGCTGTAACTGGTAGTTTGATCTCCAAATCCCCATGCTGCTATTTTCCTTCATGTGGGTCATGTTGAACTATCTTCCTTGGATTGATTAATGTTAAAGAATTTTAAATTTAGCCCATTTTGTCCAATGTTAATATATCAATTAATTTTACTTACATAACATGCATAATCCATGACTTNTTTTCCTCTCATCTGTTCTTTTCCTGTCTTACAGAACATTACTGTATTCAGTGAATTTTACACATTTCAATTCATTGCCATCAGTGTGTATATATTCACTAAAATATATTCAGTAAGATTAAAATCAGCAGTATGCTGATTGCATTGTATGGTCTTTCCCTTATAACTTGCAGTCTGTTTTCTTTCCTGTGTTCAGACCAGATTCCAGGTAACTTCAGTTAGCATAGGCTCACCTCAATGAGATGAATTAGTGAGTAGCTGGCTGTACTGATTTTCCAGTCTTCTAAAAAGTGTGTGCCTTCAAGTGGTGTGTATGTGTGTCTCCAGAAAAGCTACATAAATATTAATGTAATTTATGCAGTGATAATGACTCTTACAAATTTCCCTCTGTAATGGAACTGACTTGGAGTCCTGAACCCATCGTTTTGATCTATTTTCCTGTACTCTGACTACTAATTTATTAGCCATGGAATTTGGAAAATCCTGAAAAATTCATGAGCCACTCTGTACTTAATCTGAAGTAAGTTACCCTTTTAAGTTTTTTGGGGGTTTTTTTGAGAGTTTGCCGTTTTGTCATCTTGGTGAATAGTATAACTACTATAATAAGTAGTAACTTGCCCAATAGAAGCTAATAAATATGCAAGAAAAGCAATATTTTTTTTCTTATAGATGGAAGAAAATTGTGCATGCTTTCCACTTAAAGGTCAAGCACTACCTAAACTATTTGACAAAACCTCTTACTTAACCGAAGCACTTTAGTTCTCCAGTGTAATTCATTTGGGTGTTAAGATAGAATGCCCCCTCTACTGTATGGAAAACATGATAGATAGGTAGATGATAATTCAATTAAAATATTATTAGTATTCTGCATATTAAATGTGCAATCTCTTTAGCCTTATGCTATGTATGCTGTATATTTGAATTTACCTGAGGTTGGGACTAATTTTGGGGGGGGGCTTAGGGATAATTGAATTTTTAAACATGTACTTCTAAAACCAGCAGAATACAAGAGAAAAATACATCAGTATGATTAAATTTAGAAAAAGAAGCTTCTGATTGAGCCAGGTTCTGTCACAGGGTAATAATCTTGAGACCTCTTTAAAAAATTATTTATATTTCTATTGAGTACATTACATCTTTTTAGCAGAAAAAAAAATCCTGCTGATTATTAGTAATAATTTATAGGTAGTTACTTGTAACACAGCTTTGCACCCTCTTGATCAACACTGGCCGGTTTGGCAAGGGATTAGTTTGAAACTCTAGTGGTATCCAGTGTGTCCTTTGCTTTAAGTAAGATTTTACCTGGTTTTACATTCTGCGTTTTTATTTTTGCATTTCCTTAATACATTTTTCTGTTTAGAGTCCTATTTTTTAATCATAGTTCACTTGCACAGCATCATTTTGCAATCATCCTGACATTTGTAATGTCAGCTCTACAGACTTGCATTAACCTCATTTTGCCATCATCTTGATGTACTAACCTGCATATAGCCCCGCACAGAAATAATTTCACATTCATCCTTGTGTGTGCAGTAATGTCTCATTAGACTTGAACTAACAGAATTTTGTCATCATAATTTGCTGTCATAATGACCCAATCTTCACAGATTTAATGTGACAGTCTTTTGCCACCATAACTAAGGCTTTGAGCAATTGTCATATGGGGTACTTAAGGTGAAATAAATGTAATGAAAACAGAAACCCTAATAGTTCCATACTTTAAGTATTTTGTCACATACCTTAATAATTAATCATGCTAGTGTTTAGCACTCATTTAGCTCATAAATGTTCCTTTTCTATGTGGGAAAGACAAAACCAGAAGTTGAACAGTGACTGGTAGAAATGCTAATAGATTTTAGGTCTCCAGATTGTCAGTGTACTCTTGCATCCTTTGGGCTTCTGGCCTTTCACAATGCAATTAATTTTGTTGTGAGATGAATAACAGCTTGAACTGTGTGTGACAGGTCATAGTAACTAGTCTGCAGCTCTTATTTCAGAGAATTACAGAAGCAGAGAGGTGAAAGGCATTAAATTTCTGCTACTGCAAGGGTTGAGAGAGCAAATATACTTTGTTACCTTTGAAAGAGTTTGTTAAACTTTTCATTAGAAGCTTCCACTTATACTGGATTGATGATCTTTCTGTGTATGTTTTCATGTATGTAATTAACTTGTTACTCTCACAATTTTCTCCTAATATTAAATCTCAGTGGACTTTGCCTAAATGATGTCCATTTCCTTGGTGTACATGAAAAATAATAGACTTCTGTGTTCTTTACACAGTGAAAGGCAGTAGCCATCTACTCCTTTTCCTTTCTGGACTAAGTATGTGATGTTCCCTCAGTCTTTCTTTAAAGAGAAAGCTGCCTGCTTGGATATTTGTGATGTTAAGAGTTCTCAAATTTATCTATGGCTTTCATAAAGTGTTGTGTCAAAACTGGACCCAGCTGAAACATTGACTGGAAGAGTAAAGCAAAGCAGCACATGATGGGGTGACAGGGACATTGTGTGGGTGGCTGGCACATGAGCTGTGTTTCCCTAAAGAGATCTGTGTTTATGTTAGCATCTAACAAACTGCTGTGCAAACTGACCTAGAGCTGACTTTGGCAGAGCTAATACAGCTCGCCTGCAGACCTAGGTGAATTCTGTCTTGTACAGATGGATTGTTGATTCTGGTCCACAATTACCTTTTAGTTCCTTATTGATATTCTTTGCAATCAGCTTGGCATTTTTCCTCTTCTTATGTATTTTATTGGCTTTTGTTTTTTAAGAACCTATCCCTCTTCTAGACTAAATTTGGTTTTGCTTGCAATTGTTTGTTTTCAACCAGAGAAACTTATTTTTTTAGTAATGGCATGTAGACACCCAAACAGTGTTTTCAAACATCTTCCAATCATTGTTCACTTTTTTTTTAACTTCTCTCTCCATACTGATGAGGGTTTATAATTGTTTTCAAATTCATGAAATTGGATCCTCTTATTAGACGTATAGATATGCACATTGCCAGAACTTGCTTGTGGGTGCACTTGGTCTCTCAGGGACACACATACATGTGAATGTGCATTTCTGCATAAACATTGGTTAGGATTTCACTGTAACAAGTAATGTATGTAATCAAGCTATTATTTCTGTTTAAGCAACCACTCATTGTGAAGTTCTAGGATCATTTTCTCTAATAATTGAACCAAAATGAACAGTTATCTCTGTTGACATTGAATACAGACTTCCCTTGGGTGTGTGGTAATGGCTTTCAGAATTGGATAAACTTCACTTGTATTTTGGACCCACTCTGGGAACATAACAGGACCAAAGAGTTTAGTGTTGAACTGGGACCTCATGTGATATGCTGTGTCTCAAGGTTTGTGTGCCCAGCTTTTCTTCCTGTGGATGTTGAGAAAAGGGGTGGTCTGATCTTGGCTTTTCATGGCCTGGGCAGATAACCATGGGTGGGTCAACAGCNATTTTTTCTTTTTTTATCTTTTTTGTTCTTCACAGGAAAAGCAGAAGCTCTGTTTACTTCTGTTGTGATAAAGCTCTTGAAGATTTGTTTTTCCCCTGTGGCTGATGTGCAAGTNCAGAAAACCAGAGACGTGTACCACTTCCCCCCTCCTCCTTCACTTGCTGGAGGCAGTTTGGAGCAGGAGCCTGTTTTAGGTACTCAGACACTCTCCAGAGGAGGACCCCCTTCTGTAGGTTACATGGGCTCACTTCTATCTAGTTTAACTTAACACTTATGGTGATTGGACTGCATTGCATGCCTACGTTTAGAAAAAGGAATATTAGTTAATAAGATCTTCTCCCTTCTGGTCATCTAAGCTTCTCTGGTGAGATTAAGACCAGAGTTTTTATAGGCATAATTGACTAATTCTAATTCCTCTTCATTACTTGGACTTCTACCATGCATATATCAGTAATTAAAATCTTCTCTTCTTTGTACTTAATATTAGTTTTTACATAATTTGCTATCCTTTCTTACATTTTCCTTTTAATTGCTCAGTATATCTTCTGTGTACTCTAACTGACTCCAGTTAAGATTGATTTAATTTCTGCTGAGGTGAAAATTTCTGAAAGTTAGAGAATTGTCAGGGTTTGAGAATAAAGATCTCCAGAGCATGAACGGGATGCAAATGGGAGGCAGCACCTACAAAAGGAGTAATGAATTAATGTGCTCCTTCATATGCTAGAGAATTTTTTCAAACAAAAGGGCTTCATGACACAGAAAACCACTGAATGGAAACTGTTTTTTTTAACAGCAGTTAACCTGCGAGACAACTTTGCTGTAAACATTATATTGACTACTAATTATGTATGTTACACTTTGGAAGCCAAAACCTACTCTGCCTTTCAGAATGTAGAGCAAGGGTTTGGTTTTTGTTTTGTTTTGTTTTTTTCATAACAGGAAGTGAATAATACAAGACTGAGAGCCAATATATCTCCTTTCACGTTAGTCCTGTAGTCCCTAGAGCTCAGTGCTTCTTCCCACACAGATAGATGTAGATTTGCAAATACTGGGAAGAGTGCAGAGACATCTTGTTATGAGCCTGATGGCTGAACTGAGCAACCGGCTTGGATTGCCTTTTCTTTTTTATTTTTAGGTCAGCATTGGCTGGGAGTTAAACTCCCAGTGTGTTCCTGAGTGGAATAAAGGTTGAAATGTTTTCTGAAAAATATAATCAGAATATAATCTCTCTTAGGTTTATACTGTAAGTGTTCTTCCTGATGTTGAGTTGTATTGGCAAACAACATGTGCCACTGGGATGTTTAAAAAAGTCATAAGGGGGTTGTAAATCAGTTCTGTGTGGTGTTTCCTGATTGTTATTTTCTTGTTTTATCTGTTATCTGAAAAAGAGGTTCTGTCTTAGACAATATAAATGGCAATATGCTCTTCTTTCTTTTGTTTGGGTTTTGGTTGGTGCCCGTAAATAGTAAATTGCAGTGAGACAGAATATTTTTTATTCTGCAGAGGTTGTTGACATGAAGTTCTTATTTTTCTTTAATTGTGGATCTCTCCTCACATATAAATTATTCTAGCTACTGTAAAATTTATTTTCTGTGTCAAAACCATATTTTTTTCAATTGTCTTTTTTGTTTGTTTGTTTGTTTTTCCCTGACATCGAAGTTTTGAATTTAAAATACCAAAACAATCCAAAAAATCCCAGTGTATTTGAGCTCACACTTGGTATCTCTCTCTCTATGGAAGAAATAAGTCTAAATCTTGACTTTTTCTATCAAGTCTAGGACTGTCAGTAGGAGGGAGGGAAAATGTTTCTGAACTGAAGGTTTCTGGACTCCTGTGAAAGGACCAGGGGGTCTCTTGAAGCAGGAATTTGGAACTCCATCAGTAAGAAGAGGGGAGCAAATGTGGATTTCCTCCTTCTGGAGGATTGTTTAATTTGTAAGGTATTCTAAATATTAGCACTAGGCAGTTCTTTGAACCATGGTTTAGAAGAAAGTATTATACTGGATGTCTCGTGGAGCCTTCTGTGAGTATTCTCTGATGGTCTCAAAGCCATTGTCAAAAAGGATGAGCAATCCACATTAATGTTGTGGATTATGATTGGACTTAAGTGTAAAACAGACTGCAGAGCTCTGTCAAGTTGAAGATCTTTTGGTCATATTCAGAGCAGTTCTGTGCTCTTGGAAAGTTTTGAAGACTAAGTTTGCCACCTTGAATAGGAGACAGAAGGATCACAATTCTAGCATTAGACACCTACTTTCAAGATAACTTTCACTCATAGTCTTTATTACTGGGCCTCAGTTATTGACAGCATGTCCTAGCTAGGGTGACCTTAGATATTTCAAAACTGAACTTTTGCACAATAAGTGGTTCCTTTCCTGAGTTTGCTCAGTCTTCTTCCTCAAATAATCAAAATGCTGCTGCTGTCACAGTGTGCTCTGCTCTGCTTCAGATTATTTTCTCCATCAGTTCATGACTTG
>VYZU01068066.1:367-24024 GCA_013401355.1 Ceyx cyanopectus | reverse complement strand
GCAGCACCTACAAAAGGAGTAATGAATTAATGTGCTCCTTCATATGCTAGAGAATTTTTTCAAACAAAAGGGCTTCATGACACAGAAAACCACTGAATGGAAACTGTTTTTTTTAACAGCAGTTAACCTGCGAGACAACTTTGCTGTAAACATTATATTGACTACTAATTATGTATGTTACACTTTGGAAGCCAAAACCTACTCTGCCTTTCAGAATGTAGAGCAAGGGTTTGGTTTTTGTTTTGTTTTGGAGCTTTTTGTGTTTGATTTTTTTGTTGTTGGTTTTTTTTTCTTACTTTCTGGTCTCCAGATCAAATATTAGAGGATAAAACCAAACCAAACCTGTGCTAAAACCTCTACATTGTATTCCTTTTTGAAGTAAAATAGGCTAAGAACCAAAAGAAAGAAGTTCTAGTGGTCCACATTTGAAAGACTTTATTTTTTCTTTTTTTATCTTTTTTGTTCTTCACAGGAAAAGCAGAAGCTCCAAANTAAGTGTTCTTCCTGATGTTGAGTTGTATTGGCAAACAACATGTGCCACTGGGATGTTTAAAAAAGTCATAAGGGGGTTGTAAATCAGTTCTGTGTGGTGTTTCCTGATTGTTATTTTCTTGTTTTATCTGTTATCTGAAAAAGAGGTTCTGTCTTAGACAATATAAATGGCAATATGCTCTTCTTTCTTTTGTTTGGGTTTTGGTTGGTGCCCGTAAATAGTAAATTGCAGTGAGACAGAATATTTTTTATTCTGCAGAGGTTGTTGACATGAAGTTCTTATTTTTCTTTAATTGTGGATCTCTCCTCACATATAAATTATTCTAGCTACTGTAAAATTTATTTTCTGTGTCAAAACCATATTTTTTTCAATTGTCTTTTTTGTTTGTTTGTTTGTTTTTCCCTGACATCGAAGTTTTGAATTTAAAATACCAAAACAATCCAAAAAATCCCAGTGTATTTGAGCTCACACTTGGTATCTCTCTCTCTATGGAAGAAATAAGTCTAAATCTTGACTTTTTCTATCAAGTCTAGGACTGTCAGTAGGAGGGAGGGAAAATGTTTCTGAACTGAAGGTTTCTGGACTCCTGTGAAAGGACCAGGGGGTCTCTTGAAGCAGGAATTTGGAACTCCATCAGTAAGAAGAGGGGAGCAAATGTGGATTTCCTCCTTCTGGAGGATTGTTTAATTTGTAAGGTATTCTAAATATTAGCACTAGGCAGTTCTTTGAACCATGGTTTAGAAGAAAGTATTATACTGGATGTCTCGTGGAGCCTTCTGTGAGTATTCTCTGATGGTCTCAAAGCCATTGTCAAAAAGGATGAGCAATCCACATTAATGTTGTGGATTATGATTGGACTTAAGTGTAAAACAGACTGCAGAGCTCTGTCAAGTTGAAGATCTTTTGGTCATATTCAGAGCAGTTCTGTGCTCTTGGAAAGTTTTGAAGACTAAGTTTGCCACCTTGAATAGGAGACAGAAGGATCACAATTCTAGCATTAGACACCTACTTTCAAGATAACTTTCACTCATAGTCTTTATTACTGGGCCTCAGTTATTGACAGCATGTCCTAGCTAGGGTGACCTTAGATATTTCAAAACTGAACTTTTGCACAATAAGTGGTTCCTTTCCTGAGTTTGCTCAGTCTTCTTCCTCAAATAATCAAAATGCTGCTGCTGTCACAGTGTGCTCTGCTCTGCTTCAGATTATTTTCTCCATCAGTTCATGACTTGCAGGCTGTGGGCTGCAAATTAATCCTTAGGAGTCTGTTGGCATGTTACTGTACATGCAGGTTCTCCAGGGTATTAATTTGACTATCAGTGTAGAAAATGCCAGTGGCTGTAAGGGTATATATGCACTTCTTTTTAATTTTTCTTCATAATCCAGGAATTTACTTAAAAACTTGTAATCACCATGACTAGACACTTTAAAACTGAAAAGTAATTTTTTTTTAAAAATAAAGTAATGAACAATTTAGAAGTGTTTTTTCAAAAGACTTTTGAAATGAGGAAATGAATGAATATCATTATTATTTATGACACATCTCTAAAAAGCACATATATTGTACAAAGTATGTACTGTAGAAAGCAGCCTTAAAAATATCTGGGTTTGGGTGGAGGAGATGAGTCTCATTCCAAGTATTGTGTGAATTCCTGACTTCCTTTTCTGTATAAACTAAAAGGACATCTGGGACAATGCAGGGAGAGAATGAGCCCAGATTCCTCCTGTTTGGGACCAGAAGCTTTTGGGGTTTGAGTGTGAAGGGATATTCTCACTGTTAGGAAAAAACAGTGACTGTCCTTCCACTGCTGCTTCTGTGGGGAGTTGCTGGGCTGTGTACAGTAGCAGTACCATGTCGCTTTGTTGACAATGGAAAGATCAAATGTGAGTCAACAGTCTTTATTTTTATTTTTAATTGATGTTTTTAATAGAGCAGCAGCTACTGACTTATCACTACCTGTTTTAGTACTTGCACATTTAGTTTGTGACAGCACTAGTCTGGGGCTTGTTTACTTTTTCCTCTTCTTGGGAGAGGTTACAATCCCAAAAGTCTCATGGGGGAGAGAATGGCCAAGTACAGGAGGTTTACTGCTCCTCTCCCAGAAAGGGAGGATCCTGTCTAGGGATGGGCCAGGGGTCATTTGCTGGGGAGGCAGACAATCTGTTTCATAGGACTGTGGCAGAGCACACGAAGGCAGCAGTAAATATCTTCACCCCGCTCTATAGCGCTAAATATTCCTTGGGAAGCTGCAACACATCATTGAAATCCGTTGCACATGCCACCCTGTTAGCAGAGCCTTATATGTCTAGTGCATGGGCTGGCCTATTATGGGAAATCAACTTTGTTTTGAGGGAAGCACAGAGCGTTGCTTCTGCGCAGGTCCTGGAATTTGAAACATTTAGGGGCCTCCAAAGAGCACTGGCATTAGTTACCATGCCGGCTGGGTGGAAGTGAGGATCCCTGCCCAGGAGCAGACCCTGCCTGCAGCCAGCCCAGGGCTCCATCCCACCCGGGTGTTTGTGCACTGGCCTCCACAGAGCTGCTGCGGCTTGTGCGGAGACACATCTGTCGTTATGCAGGGACGAGCCTCATTCAGCTAAAGCTACTGGAGCAGCAAAGTTGGAATACACTTTGCCAAGAAATATCTTGCTGTTGTTTTTCTTCCTCCTTTTTTTTCTTTTTTGGTGTGTGTGGAGAGATATCATGTCTGCTGACATGCTTTGGTATGAGGAAGTGGAAGATGATTGTAAGTACGAACAGACTGACATAATTTATCACAATGTTCACTTTGACAGAGCAGTGTAGTGCTATGCAACCCACTAACAGCATGCATTGTTAAATGTTAACTTTTGAAGTCTAAAAGGAGAGCACAAGGGGGGGTAGGGGAAGAGAATTTTTTTATCTCTGCTAGTGTAATATCCTGTTCATTATATATGTATATAAGTGCTCCAGAAACAGTATTCCATCTCTCCTTTGAATAAAAATATTCCATTCCTTCCTGAGATTCACCACTTATTAAAGCACAGGATTAAAACAGAAAGAATTGCAAAGGTAGACCAATGCATTTGAAAAATACTGTGTCATTATTCTAATAATTTGGCAACACATCAAAGGATTAATCACTTTCTTTGAACTTAAATGGCATATGCAGTTTCACTGCCTAATATTAACTTACAGTGTAAGAGAGCTCTTCTCTGGCCACAGAACTGTCTGGGAGCTACTGAAGCGAGGGGGTGTCAGTTTTGCGCAAAGGGAGCAGCAGCTGAGATCTCCCATGCTCTTCCCAGAAAAGAACAGGCGTGTTTTCCAGACTTGTGCTTGTTTGTTAGTTTAAAGCTGTCCTTTCTGTGCAATGAGAAGAAAACCAGAGAATGCCAGGAGTAAGAGACTGAGGAGAGCCAAAAATGAAATAATGACAGTGTTTTAAAAACCATCTACCTTGCTCCCAGATGATATTTCTTCTTCCTCCCCAACCCAGGCTCACAAAATAAATTGTGCTAGGGGAAAACAAAAAGTGTCAGTGTTGTCAAGACTTCATCTATGGTCCCCACCCCCTGTTTTGTAATCCGTTATGGCACTTCCACTTTTACTTCAGTTCTGTATCTTCACCATAATAGAATTTCTGGGTTTATCTATTTTACTGATAATAAAAGAGGGGATTACATAGGCACTGTCATTTACCCCCCTAACATATAATGGACTGTATGGCCACTAACTTCTCATGAAGCTTCCTGAAAGTAGTGTTAAATTTGATGTTTGAAAGGAAATAAGCTTAGACCAGAAAATTTCTGGGTGCAGGTATGGTCTTGTTTTTTCTCTTTTTTAAAGATAAACTGACTTTGTGTCTTTTTGTGCAGTAAATAAGATTTAAATCACCTACAAATTTTCCAGACAGTTTTGTACTGCTAGGAGAGTACACAGTTATCAAACACCATTTGATAAGTAGGGATATAATAATGAGGTCATCATATTAAATAATCAGAAGACAGACTGCTTCACGTCTAAAACTATCGGGGATAAGGTTGGGAATAAGAAATTTTGTGGGTTTCTACTTTTACTCCTGGTTGGCAAGAGGAAGATGTCATGCTCTAAATCAAACCTCATAGTGCCCAAACTCTTCTACCATTCCTCTTAGAGGATTTGTTGTCTTCATTTTTCTATATATTCCCTTTCCAGGGGAGTCACTGCAAGAGAAGCCAAGCAGGTGCTTGCTAAGTAAAGGGGAAAGATCTTTGCTGCTTAGCTCAAAAGTTATAATTGCATTGTGAAGATGTAGTAGGTGAAAGAAAAAAAAATAAAATAGTTGCATTACAGCTTTAGAAAAATATGAATAGAACACCAGAATTGCATCTAGCAGGTGAATAGCTTTCATGACAAGAGCCATTAAATCACTTGCTAAATTATGTCACGTAACTGTGTTCATCTCTAAAATGAAAGCGAGCTATCCTAGCAGTTCTTGGGAATTATTTAGCTGAATTTATTTCCTCACCTGTATCTTTTAAAGGGCATGGTATTTTTCTCAGTATAACTTTGTATAATATCACCAGGGTTTTTTATAGTTGTATTTGAATAAAAAGGGATAAAAAATATATGTGCTTTGTGACAAAGTGTGTCCAAAACCATGCTCTTAAATTTATCCCCAGCCTCCATCCAGGGTATGTCACTTCTCTTGTTGCCTGTACTTGATCTGCTTCTTTCTCTATATTGGATAAAACCTTTTTGCTCTTAGAGGTGGCAGCAGTTGCTTGCACCTCTGCATTGTATTTTAAATCCATCCTTTCTCTTTTCTTAAGGTCCCCTCTCCAAACCTTCATCCACTTGTTCATTCACTTCTTTCCTTTTCTCTTCTGCTATTCTGTGCCACAGCAGTTAAGGTGGGTTCTCCTTTCCCTGCTTTATCTCACTCCTGCTGAGAATGAACTTTGTGAAAACATAAAGGTATTTATTCCCACCTGAGGACTTTACATTCCTCAATTACTCAGTTTTTTACTTTTGCCTCTTTTAAATTAGAAACTCCTTGGGCCAACAACTGTCTTTTCCTAGATTTCTGCAAAGTCTTTAGCAATGACACCTAAATAATAAAGTGGTGAGGAAATGAAATATAATAAATTTCATTTTATTTTAATTAAGATTAGATTACTGTGAATTTTATCTCAGAAGCCACCCTCCCTAGGGTGATTCAGTATCATATGCAGATGCTGTATTTCTTCTAGCAGATATAATCCTCTTTCTCTGTCCTTAGTCTGACATGGAACCAAATTCTGCTTGCAGTTGCACACACAGACATCCTCTTTCTCTTCTTGGATTTGTACAAAGAAGTGACTAAAAATAGAATTAATCATCAAACCGGAGCCAGTGCAGAAAAGAAAATAATCCTGCCTGAAATTTAGTGTCCACAAGGAGTCCCTTACCACTTAGGATTTATTGTAGCAGGGGTTCATCTTGGTTCCTCCATTAGCTCAGGTCAGAAGTGCATTTCTGAGGCTAATTCCCAGATGTCCCTATTTATTACCACACATTGGTATGCATCCCAGAGGACATGCCCTGCATCCCTTTGGGAGGAGGCTGAGCTCAGACGTGCACTCTACTTTTGGCTGAAAGGCACAAACTTTCAGTGGGTGTGCTGAGCACCAGACTCGCACTGAGGCTCCTTCAAAATAAGCCTAGTGAAGCACACACATCTTGGAGGGACTTCTGGGTTGGCAGTGCCAGCCCCTTTGTGTTAGAGCTGCTTCTGTTGGGCCTTAGGATTTGCTGTGACCCAAGACAACTCAGTGAGATAGGAGGAAATTTCTTTGGATCTTGGACATGATGAAAGAACTGCTCATAAAGTCATTCCCTAGCTGGTGCAGGAGGGTGCTTCATCCTTTCTGCTCCTATTTAGCATCTGCTCCCTTGCCCCTGGTCTGCAGGCTGCCCGTGGGCATTGCAGCTGGCTGTGGCTGTTCCAGGATGGTTATTGAACAGGTGACCACATTGAAGACACAGTAGTCTGGCAGCATGTTACATATAAAACTGAAAATTCACCCAGGCATTACTAATATAGTTACTGGTCAGATGGAGCTGTATAAGTGGAAAGATACAATATTTATGGAAGAAGGTTAACCCTTGACTAATGCTGTGAAATGATTTGAGCCTCAGAATTGTCCAAGGAGTTAAGTGTTTTTAAATGATTGCCAGAGGCAACAGGATTAAGCTCATATATTTTTCTCATGGATTATTGTTGAGACAGAATCACATCGGGCAGGACTGTGAACTAAGCAGCCTTGATTCGAAAAGCTTGACTTGTTGATTTTCACAGTACATTTTCAATTAAATGTTACCCAAAGCTTAATTATCATTTAGGAGGATAACCGTTGTACTGTGTTATAACTAACCACTGGAAAAAGACTCTTCAATAAATTTAGCATAACTTTATAGCATCATGTTCCCATTGACGAGGTTGTGCTGGTGCTAATCCCATGTTGCTGCCACAGGAAGCAGAACAGCACCGGGAATTTTAAATAACTGTGCCTTATCAAAGACTGAGCTTTGTGGAAATCAGAAATAATGGCTCTCAGAGTGTGGCTTTGCAGAACAGCTTGCCAGCTAGGCTGAACCAGTGAACATACTACTACATCTTCCAGAAAAGCATATGTGGAAGAAAGGAGTTGTGGGGTTTCAGAGTACTCACTTCAGAGATCACATAAACTTCTGAGTTAGCACATGTAAGGACATAAGTCCTGTTTTAATTTTGGGATATTATTTAGAGCATGAGGCTGATAATATTTGGGATGTTTTTTGATGCTTTTTCTCTTAGTGTATTTTTAAAAATAATCCATATCTATATGATTAAATTTTTATCACTTGCATACAGCCTTTTTTTTCCCTAAAGGCAAAATATAGTTGGTAAGTATTGCAAGTATATGTAGAAGAGAGAAATAATATTATGCAAGCAAAGGCATATGTTCTTGTAATTTTTAATATTTTCATAAAGTAACAGTTAAAATGGCACTTTTACACTTAATTTAATTCTTAGAACATTTTTAAAGTATCATCATCTTAATCAGAAACAAATTAGCATAATTCTAATCATTAAAGATATGTTTCCTATCATGGAAACTATTATAGAAATATATTAGCCCTAAAGGTAGTTTTGTTTTCTACAGTATTTTTCTATGAAGTATCTTAATGCATACCTTTAAAAAAAACCAACAACAAAACTCTTAAAACTCTTCAGTGTGTAGAGATGACCTAAATGGGGACCCAGAATATAATATTTTTCCTACCTAGCCTTTGCTAAAATATTTTGAAAGATGATTGGAGACGTAATGGGATTATGTGCACCATAGTGATAGGCTAATCAAACCCTTTGTTCTCATTTCTATTAATTACTTTATTTCTCTCTCTATCAGTAAGGTCTGTGAAAGCCAGGGGTCTTGCCCTCCAAAAGTGTCTTAGTAAAAACAGCAAGTCCAGTATGTGATTTTACAAATATAAAATTAGGAAGATGATGGTCAGAAGTTTACTCGTAATGTATACTGGACTAGGTACATGGCATTGTCCTGATGAATGCTTGATAACCTGTATTTCTTGTTATCATCTGTGAAAAATCCATTTCACTGACTGTGGGAGTGTGCCAGTGAGCGTGGGATGCCTGAAGGGAACCTCCCTGCTTCCCCTCACCAATGCTTACCCTGTTCTAAAATTGGTGCCTGCCCATGTGGCTGCACGTCTGCACACATGCATGCTGGTTTTTATGGGAAATTACCCATGGGTAAGGCTTTTAATTTTGTGCAGCACAGGGAAATGAAGGAATTTAAGGGGTGATTGGAATCCAACATTCTGCCTTTTTATTCTGAAAGATACTTTGATGAAAGTGTTGGAAGGCTGAGCTCGTGGAGGCGTTGCTGCTATTTCAGATATACAGAGTATGAGATTTGAAGGCAAGCCAGATCACAATGAGATGGAATAATGATGTCCTTGGTTTATTTTTTGCATGGTACATTCAGGTTTTGATTGAATTCTGAGCGAGGCAACAGTTTTTGTTGTCTTTTGTTTTTTCTTCCACAAAGGAATGCTAGTCCTTAGAGGCTTGTAGGCTGTTATCAAAGCAGAAGCATTTTCTTGTGAAGGTCATGGACAGTGGTGGCATGAGAGGGGGAGAAAAAACAAAGGGGTGGGAGGGGAGGAGGCGGAGAGTAAAGGAGGCAAACAAGAAAGATTTCCTTATTGGACCTAACCAGATGCAAGCCTCTCATAGGAAACGTTTCTGCAGTGAGACCCATTACTACTTTGACCCAGCTAGCACTTTATTGATGCCATATATAACAGAAGATTTGTTAAGAACTCTCAGGTCTTTGTCCATTTGTCCTCCTCTCTCCTAGACCTCTTCCTGCTTTTGTCACCCAGGAATACTTCAATAGTTCCCTTCACCTTATTTTCTTTACAATGTTTTAACCTTTTATTTGGAAATACATATATTTGGAAATATTTATCTCTGAACAAAGCTCAGAGCTTCCCAGATGTTGCTAAATTGATTGAAAATTAAGGCAGGCACTGTATTTTCTAAAAAGGTTATTAACATTATATATGTAGCATTATTTGAGGTATTAAAGAACACCTCATGATGTTGCTGGATGATGGATGCCATAAATAACGAGACAGGAACCCACAGCACTTTCTGATGTAAATTGTGCCAATTTCTTCAGTGTGAGGAAAAGTGCTGTTAGACATAAAGCTGTCCTGTTCCTGGGCTAAGAACATATAAACCAGCTCCCCAACCCTTCCTGGATGTCTAACCTATGCCAAAGCCGATCAATTCATAAGAAAGAAAAACATAAGGATATCTCTTTGGTACTGAGAGGAGCAAGAAGGATAGGAGGCACTCCTTGTTGCAGAAAGATTGAGGTAGAACTACCTCAGAGGTAGTGATCCTGTCCAGCTTAAAAAAAGCTTAAAAACTGCATGTCAAAATAAAGGATAAGAGGAAACACAGAAGGTACAAACCTGTGGCAGACTGATGGTGAACTTGTGGATATGATGAGTTCAGCTTTTCACATTTTTAATGTGAAAAATCTCGGTTTGTTTTTTCTTGTGTTGCTTTTCATGAAGATTGTTAGCAGCCCAAAATGAATTATTAGTTCGCCCTATTTTTCAGAGAGTCAGCATAAATAATTTTATTCTTTTTACTTTATTTACACTCATCTTTCTCTTATTATGTGATTTACTATACATTTAATGCTTATTCACTGCCCCACATTTCCAGGCCCTGCTAACAATAAGGAAAATAGACTCACAGAATGTTAGGGATGGGGAAGGACTTTGAAAGACTATCTAGCCCAATCCGCCTGCTGGAGCAGGATCACCTAGATCAGGTCACACAGGAATGCATTCAGGCATATTTGTAATGCCTCCAAAGAAGGAGACTCTACAACCTCCCTGGGCAGCCTATTCAAGTGTTCTGTCACCCTCATTGTGAAGGAAGTTTTTTGTCATATTTATGTTCCAGCTTGCACCTGTTGCCCCTTCTATCACTGGACATCACTAAGAAGAGCCTGACTCCATCCTCCTGACACCCTTTACATATTTATCAACATTGAGGTCATCCCTCAGCCTCCTCCAAGCTCAACAGACCTGACTGCCTCATCCTTTCCTCATAAGGGAGATGTTCAACTCCCTTAATCATCTTTGTGGCTCTGCGCTGGACTCTCTCAAGCAATTCCTTGTTCTTCTTGAAATGAGGGACCCAGAACTGGACACATTACTCCAGATCCTGTGTTGACAGGACAGAGTAGAGGGGATAGAACTCAGTATATTTTTAGACCAAATTCTAAGGCTACATCTATAAATATTTGGTCAACTGATGGTTACTCACTCTCCAAAAATGCAAATGATCCAGATTAAAGTATTTGCTCTGCTTATACTCTCTGTTTACATAGGAGAAAGTTTCACTTGCATTGGACGTTGAATGGAAACCAAAGGTGAAGCCAAGTAACTTTTCACAAAAAGGAATTCTTGTTTTCTCGCCAACATGGGAACAATTCCTTTTATAGTAGCCTATAAAGGACAAGCATGTTATAGCGTTGATTCCATTTTGTTGTTCCTAATAATTAAATAGTTCTGAAAGCTCTAACAAGAGCAAGAAGGGAAACTAAAAACTGTGTAGTGGTGAATTTCAAGAGCAGGTATCTAATAGTAGAATGCGTAACCCTTCATGGGGGAAAAAAAAAGCTTCATAAACATAAGAAATCATCACAAATGTGTTTTCTGTTTTGGTTTAGTTTGGTTGGTTTTTTTGGTTTAGTTTGGGTGTTGGGTTTGTTTGTTTTGTTTCATTTTTGTCTTTTTTTGTTTTCTGCTGCAGTAGTTTAAAATGCCATAATATCTGCATTCTTACAGGATGGCTCAGTGATACAGTGTAGATTTAAAAGGTGTTGCTTAAATCAAGATGCTTTTTAGAGAGCATATTATTTGAAATTGAACTTAATCATATCAAATTCCTGTATTAGGAGTAAACGATATTCCCGGTGAAGTGGTATTTCTGACTGGATTACCTGATTGATGTAAAGCTTTAGAGAATGTTAAATTGGGGCACATTTTTTGCCTTAGGAAAGGAAATGTATTGGGTTATGTTGTCCATTCCTATTTCCTGTTCAAAAAAAGGCATGTCTATTCAGAATCAGTTCAGAATTATTGCTAATTTTAGCACCGTTGCTAACTTAATACATTTTTTTCAATGTTGCAGATGGAAACCATAATTGGAAACGTTTTCTGTTTTGTAACAGACCAAATGACAGTGAACATTCACCCTTCTGTCTTGTAAGGGCAAGCATATTTTTCTTAGGGAGTAACATCTGAATTGTGAAATCCAAAGTCCTACTGATACAGTTGCCAGCTCTCTTTATTTTTTCTTTAGTCCTTCTGACACTTTCCCTTTTCTCTGAGTGATGCACATCCATTACTGTGCTGCTTTAGCTACTTTAAATAAGCCTTTTCCTCCTCCAGGAATGCTTGCTGATTTTTGCATATTATCTTAAGCTGACTTAATAGTAATTTTACTAAGTCTTCCCAGCTGCTGATAGTGATGAATTGGTTCATTTTACTCTTGATGTGTTGAAGGCAAATGTGAGCAAAGTTTGCTTGACCACTAATCCTTCCCTTACATGAAGTAAGGATGTTATTTGAACAAGGACTTGTTCCAAATGTGGCCAAAGTTTTTTCCCTAAATCTGCCTACTCCAGACATAAAGGCTATTTGCTTATCTGGGAAATTCTTATCTAGAAAGTGAAAAATGTCTTAGCCCAGAATAGTAGCCAAGGATTTATTTTTTTTTCCTTGTGCAATAACTCTGGTGGTGGAGGGTTTTTTTGATGGACTATGAGTTTCTGGGAGGAGTTGCATCTGGATTGGCAAACTTCCAGAAACGCGTGCTTAACCTATAAACTTTTGAAATTTCATGGATTCACAGAACAGCTGAGACACCTCTGGAGATCATCTACTCTCCTGCTTAGAGCAGGTTTCTCAGGCCAGTGTCAATTTGGGTTTTAAATATCTCCAAGGATGGAGACTCTACATCATCTTTAGACAGCCTGTTTCCAGCATCTGACTATCCTCACAGTAATATTTTCTTATTATGTCCCTATAGAATTTCTTCTATTTCAGTTTATGCCCATTGTTTCTCATGCTGTCAATGGGCATCAAAGAGAAACATCTGTCTCTGTCTTCTCTCATATCAAATATTTTAGTCCTTGGTAAGATCCTCCAGAGCCATCTTGACTCCCAGCAGAGCAGTCCCAATTCTCTTGACTTCTTTTCATCTGAAATGTGGTCTTAATCACTTAATCATTTTGTGGCACTTTGGTGGACTTGCTCCACTCTGTCCATATTTCTCTTGTGTTGGGGAGCCCAGCACTAGACTCAGCACTTCAGCTTTGTCTGACTAGGATCAAGCAGAGAAGGAAGATCACCTCCCTTAACCTGATAGTGACATTCTTCCTAATGCCATCCAGGATATCCAGCCCTTCTCTGGCACTGGGCACAAATGGAAAGACCTGGGAATGGTCAGCAGGAATTAGGCCTTATCCCTCCGAAAAGGTGACAGGATGAGTAGCGCAACTGAAGTGCACCTAAATCAATGTACACAGCATAGGCAACAAACAGAAGCAGCTTGAAGTTATTGTGCAGCAGGAAAACGATATAGGTGCCATCACAGAAGCATGGTGGGACAATCTGCACAACTGCAGTGCTGTGTTGGATGGCTATAAACTCTTCAGAAGAGATAGGCTAGGAAGGAGAGGTGGTAGAATGACCCTGTATGTTAGGGAGTGCTTTGATTGTCTCGAGCATAATGATGGTGATGGTAGTGTTGAGTGTTTATTGGTCAGAACTAGGGGAAGATCAAAGAAGATATCATGGTGGGAGTCTGTTACAGATCACCCAACCAGAATCAAGAAGCAGGTGAACTATTTTCTAAGCAGCTGGGAGAAGTCTCACAATCACTACTGCTTGTTCTCATCAGGGACTTCAACTTGCCAGATATCTGCTGGAAATACAGCAGAGAGGAAATAATCTAGGAGGTTTCTGGACTGTATGAAAGATAATTTCCTAGCACAGGAATGATTCTATGATTCTATGCCTTAGTGTTTCCAAGGATGTGCTGCTTTCTATCTGTTGGGTGCCTAGCATATACTGGTTCATGGGGTGGTTCTTCCCTGTGTGAAGGTGGTTCCTCCCTTTGCACTTCACCTTGTTGAAGTACATGAGACACCAGTCAGATCTACAGCTGGTATTTGTACAACTAGTCCTGACCTTTGAGCCCAGCAGTTCAACAAGTGTTCAATACGCCTTACTAACCACTTACCTAGTACATAGCTTGTGTATGAGAACCTTCCCATCTTATCCAGATACTCCACCTTACAACCTTCTTGAAAAATGTCATTTGCTTTCTTCCCAGTCCTCAGGAATGTCCCACAATCACAAAGACCTTTCTCAAATACTCACTAGTCACTTCACAGTGATATTGAGCAGCTCTCTTGGTGCTTTTCTTTACCGTAAAGAAGCCTTTCTGACTAGTGTGGCAAGTGGCTGGAATTTGGGTCTCACATGTCTCTGTTTATACATTTCTTTCATGGCACGCATGCAAACATCAGAACTGTCCATATTTTCCTGTGCATTTATATTATAAACTACACATGCTAATCAGTTTAGAGCTAGTCTGTAGTCTGTAAGGATGAATTCATTTGGACTTTCTAGCTTCTCTGAATATCATTTTACCCTAAAGCCTATCTAAGGGAATGATATTTAATTTAGAATGTCCATCTTTCTTTAAAGCCTTCCCAAGTTCGAAATCCATTAAATACATAACACCAAAACTGCAGTAATATCTGAACAGTTTTTTACAGCTGCTTGAAATTTGGGCATTAGTAAAGTGTTGTAGATGGTATTGTAAGTTATTTAATCCATAATCTATAAAACCTGGTTATTTGAATAGTCATTGGTAGTTTTGCTTGAGTGCAGAAATGCATAAAAAGCCTGAAAGACCTTTACTTCAAACAGGTATAAGAGTGTTGAGATTTTAGTTATTGTATCTTTAATTAGAAAAAGAAATCAAAGTAAGCACTTTAAAATGTTAGTTGCCTTCCTAATGCATTGCTGTTGTCCAGTGTACAGTCAGCTATCTCTCTGAAAGAAGTTTGGTCAAATTTTCTACTTCAGTCCTTTAGATATTCTGCTTGTTGCATCTTTATACTTATCTGTCTTATCTCTTGGTGTTTTTTTTAATCTTCTGTTATGATTATAATTTCTGTTACTTCCTGATTAGAGTAACAACTACCAAAAAATGTAATAAGAATGTTCATTATTTTCCCAGACCATATTTTTTTATGCCATGACACCCATAAGCCCTGTTTTTAATTATATTTTCACTTGTTAATGTACAGCAAAGAAAGAATTAGCTTCTTCTTAAACTGTTAAATAACATATTCTAAAATTATCTGAATTCGTAGCACAACAAAATGCTGTCTGCCCAATCACATGATCTTCTCAAAATCAGTCCCTTTGGCATTATTTTATTTGGAATTTTTTTTTTTTTTTTAATTTTCCATAAGATGTTTGAAGTGAAATATTTGAAATGTTGACATATAATCAGAAGTCATTCAGTCCCATTCTATTGAGAAGGGCTTCCAGTTGGGAACCTGTTGGAAAACTGAGAGTTCTTGATTTTGAAACATATAAGATGTACTTCTATATAACAGCTTTTCGTTAAGACAGGGGCATTTTTGATCCAGAAAGAAAATGTGCCATGTGTGTCACAGGTTCCAGGATTCCTTAAGTTGTTAAAGTTATGTTCTATTTCAGTTTTTCAGCATATGAGGTTACATCCCCTGTTAAATTTATTGTAATCCTTCGTATTATATTTTGTACCTTCTGTAGCCTATTTCTTGTTGTACAACTATATTTATAGTTGTGGCATTCATGGGAAGTTGCTTTTCAAAATCCTTTATTTATCACACGGACGTAACCCTCTGCAATTGCCCAGGGCCTTTTACTAATAAGCACCAGATAATTTTTTTCTATAATGATGTAATTCTGTATTTTCTACAAAGTATAAGTCCCTAGATTTGTTTTCATTTTTACGTCTTTTGTTGAGAATACCTTCCTAGGGAATTGTTGTACCTGAGTTCAGAATATGCTAAAGAGTATTTCAATGTACTCCCCGCTCCATATAGTGTTCAGAATGTACTTTGAAGCAAAAAATGAATGTAATCAGTTTGTCTTTTTTTTAGATATGTAAGGCAGACAATGGGCTTGCAAGCATTATTCGGATATTAAGTGCCCATATGCTGTGCAAAATTGTGAATTCATAATCATTGTAAAGAAGAGCCTGTTTTTTTTTTTGTTGTTGATGAGTTTGAATAGTGAAATTAGGTTGGCAGAAGAGAACAAGAATGTTATTTTCTGTATGGAGAGAGAAGTTGTCATTGCTGTGTCCAGGGCTGAACTCAGCTGGAGGGAATCAAATATGTGCTAGGAGGAAGAGAGTACTAGGGGTTGAGTTTATGAAGCTTCAGACCTCTTATATAATGATAGTGACATTTCTGAGGTGGTACAAGTGTTGTCAAAAGATCTAACTTTTCTGAAGTATATTGCAGTGTCCTGGATAACAGAATAGGGAAGGGAAAGAAAATATTTTAATGATTGCAACGTTAACTCTTTATCAATATGCATTTTGGCTTCTGCACCTGTGTATCACTTGGACATAGTCTTTCTAAAAGAGTGTATTCAAGGGGAAAAAAGTAAAATAACAGAAAACTGGTTTGTGCCAGAGTACGGTTGACTCCATCATAATTCATAATTGAACACCCTTGTAATTTGAATTAATGTATAAATTGTTGTAATTGTTATTGATATAGTATAACAACTGAAAGTGCTATTTGTGAAACCATATGCACACTTCAATTAAGCTATAATATAAATGCAATTTTAAATGTAACTGCAGATTAAGTGTAACACTCAAGCCTGACTTCATGCAGCGAAACTCTCTTATGGGGCCCTAACTATTAACAATATCATTATAATTTTTAACAGACAAAAATGTCAGTGCTGTAAGGTACTCAGAATCACACCATTAGTACACTCAGTTTCCTTATGCACAGAGTCTTTCTGCCATGAGATTTCTGTACAGATGGAGAGTTGCTGACAGGACAGGAGCTAACTGGCAATGCAGTCTAAGCACTAGTGGGAAAACTACATGCACTTAGGCCCTCCACTTTTTATGATCATTTTATTAATTTATTCACATGATGGGAGCTGTTGGAGTAGGAACTGATTGAAAAGCAGAAATGAGAAGTCACAGAGGGATGTGGGGCAGAGGGAGCAATCAGCTGGAACACAGAGATGATCCAAGGAAGGACCTGAGACACATGGCAGCCACAGAGCTGTGCCACCACAATGCATACCTGCAAGGAGCTTGCATGACAATGTAAGGTGGAGAAAACCCTAAAGAAATATGAGTAGAAATAGTAGAGATGGTGGTTTAAATCTTTACTTCCACTGTGCATTTTTATATCACCATGTTGTCTCACACTGGTTGGCAGGTAGGTTTGCACGACCTTGCTGCTGGAGCTAAAGCTTTCACAAAGTGAATGTGATAACAAGGAAGAGCAAATGCAGGTTTTTCACTCGGACCCCTTTCCAGTTCTCCTCCTCTTCCTTTCATGCCAGGTCTGCTGTATGTCCTGCAGTATGTCTCTCTATAATCTAAATTATCTTGTTCTATGTGTAGGATAAACCACATGATTGGTTGGCATACCATGTCATAAATTACAGATTATGCATAAATTATGATAGGTCTAATAACAGTCTAAGTTACTAGAAACCTCACTAGTAACACACCTAATTTCTTTTTTAGTTTTCACACATAATTGGGACACCTATATTGCACATCTTTGACTTTAGCCTCATTTCTGGATAGGCACGACTTGGTTATGAGCTTGTTTGTTCTCACTGAAGCTCAGAGGACAGGCCTCCATAGACAATGACAATGATGAAAAGTCTCTAGCAGGCATCTGTTCTCTTTCAGGTTCTTCCTTCAAGTCTGTGTGCTGGCTGTGTGATATGTCTACCTTCTGTACCAGAGGCTGAAAGCCACAGAGTGAAAGCTGCTGCTCAGATTTGGTCTGAGGCCCCGGGCTGACAGGCCTACATACTTTTGAAACAGAGACATATTCACTGGAGTCTTGAGGGAGGGAAGAGAGGAATGCCACAGTTTTGCAGTGCCAAGTCTTCAGGAGGTCCTCTGGGGCTGCTTCCATTATCCATTATTTGAGTAACAGTGCCTATGCCAAACTGTTCCATCAGTGTCAAGGCGCTGTCTCTCTTTTGCTAATTTATTTTTTATGGTTCTCCTTTCATCCTTATTCTTCCACCTCACCAGAAAAAAATAAAAATAAAAATCAGTTTTTAGGTAGTTTCAATAAAAGGTGTTTTGAGGCTTGTTACAGTTCAGCACAAAAAGTTGGGCAGGTTGGTCTGGGCTTGATTGCCTTTCACAGCAGGTGAGAGGACCACTGGCAAATGTCATGCTCAGTCTGTTTCTTTATTGTCTTTACTGTCAGTTACTTTTAAGTTTTTGAAGTAGTAACACAGTTTGCTGTGGCCACTGATACTGAATTCTTCTTTTCCTTTTTCTCAGACAGCTTCCTCATTACTGCAAAAAACTGTCCCAGCAGTTAGCCTGTCAGGCTTGACCTCAAATCATCAGCAAGATACGTTAATCCCTTTTTCTTGTCTGAAGGGATCTTATTCCCTTACTGCTTCAGAAAACTAACACCACAAAAGAAAAATAAAATCCTCTCTGAAACCTTAGTTATTAGGTAACAAACAGGAGTTACTGAAAATTTTATTTCTATTGTATCAATAATATTCTCTTGATCTATGAAAATGACTTGTTACCTGTAGTACTTTACAGTTTATCTCCAAAGAATGTAAGCCTCACTGTGCATTGAGACTTCTTTGAGCAGAGAAAATTAAGCTAAGTCCTCCTCATGACAGTTGTCTGCTCCTCATATTCTTCCTTGTTGTTAGGTCTGCAGACTTTCTACTGTCTTCAGCTGTAAGGTAATTTTGTTATCTAGTACATCTCTTCCCCCAGAAGCATTCCCTTCAACTGACTGTATATATTTAATCCCATTTTGATCCTTGACAGAATCTCCCATCTCTTTTCCTTAGGGATCATAAATTTATCTTGCTGTTTTTTCAGCCTTCCTTCTTCCTAGTTACATGGATACTGAGGAAACAGGTGATAGGTTCCCAGGAGAAATGTCTGTTTTCTTCTAATTAACATTCTCAACTGAAAGATGGAGCTTAGAGTTGTGGTCAGTGAAGCAGAGTCTACCTGGAGGCCTGTGACTAGTGGCGTCCCTCAAGGGTCAGTACTGGGTCCAGTATTATTCAATATATTCATCAATGACCTGAACAAAGAGAGAGCACCCTCAGCAAGTTTGCTGATGATATCAAACTGAGAGGAGTGGCTGACACAGCAGCAGGCTGTGCTGCCATCCAGTGTGACCTGGACAGGCTGGAGGGCCTCATGTATCAGTATAGGCTGGGGGCTGATCTGTAGCTCTGGAGAAAAAGACCTAAGGGTCTCTATGGTCAAAAGGATGGCCGTGAGCCAACAATGCACCCCTGTGGCCAAGACAGATGCCTTAAGAAGACTGTTCAGCAGGTCGAGGGAAGTTCTCCCCCTCTATTCTGTGCTGGCGAGGCCCCAGTTGGAATACTGTGTCCAGTTCTGGGCACACCAGCTCAAGAAGGTCAGAGAGGTACTGGAGAGAGGCCAGCTCAGGGCCACCAAGATGATTAAGGGAGTGTAGCATCCCTTATGAGGAGAAGCTGAGAGATCTGGGTCTCTGTAGCCTGGAGAAGACTGAGGAGGGGTATTATCAATATCTATAAATATGTTAAGGGTGAGTGTAGGGAGGATGGAGCCAGACTCAATGTCATCCAGTGATAGGACAAGAGGCAATGGGAGTAAGTTGGAGCACAAGAGGTTTAGGATAAACACAAGGAAAAATTTTTTCACAGTGAGGGTGCCAGAGCTCTGGAACAGGCTGCCCAGGGAGGTTGTGGAGTCTCCTTCTCTGGAGACACTTAAGACCTGCCTGGATCTGTTCCTAGGTGACTTAGTCTAGGTGATCCTGCTCAGGCAGGGGGGTTGGACTAGATGATCTTCTAGGTCCCTTCCAACCCCTAACATTTTATGGTTCTGTGATTAGGAAAAACAATGTTTGTATTTTTTTGTGTTTTGGAAATATTGTGTATTTTCTTAAAGCAAGTGGGAAATTCAGTAGAGCTTTCATATCTAATGTGTACCAAATTTAGTGTTACAATACAATTAGACATTAATAAATCTACCTTTTTTTTTTTCCCTTGGCCATTTAACATGAAACTTGACTTACTGCAGATTCTCTGGTTTATTAATTTATATGCCGAAGTTGTGTACAACAATGCTTTGTTCAAATATTTCTTTTGATAACATTGTCTTAAATCATACCATAAAAGATATCTGTAATTATTATCTCTTAGAGCTTGCAGAATGGGTGACCTCACTTCCCGTTCAAAATTAGTATTATTTGTCTCCCATTAGGTTCTTGCAACTCTGCACTGCAGCTCCTTTAAACTCTTGGGATCCCATAGGTCTGCTGGGGCAAAATGTGGGAATTTGCCAGTTTGCCTTTGTTAATTAATATTTTTTCTGTTCAAAGATTGGTGTGCTTGGTATAGATTTATAAAAAAACCCTTTATTTTCTCAATAATAGTAATTAGTTATTATGAGAGAGATACAAAAATCTCGCTTAGTGAAGATCCATCTTGGGTCTTTCAAAATCTCTGCTAGAACATGAGGCTTGCTGGCTTTTCCAGGTCAGTTCAGGTCTTGCCATGCTTTGAAGAATTATTCATACTCAGGTCTTTAGAGCTGGCTTCTTGTAGGCGTCTCTGGCCAACAAAGAAATTCTTCCTTTTTGTTCACCATATTCTGTATGATTTGGCCCTAAGGTATCAATAGGTTATCACTCCTTTTGCCCTTTTTTTCTCAATAATTAATCTATGTTTATCTTATATACTGTGATAATACAGAACATTCTGGATTTAAGACAGAAGCCTTTGTCCTTCTTTGTACCTGCCCTACAAATTTCTCAAAATGTATTTGCACAATTAATAATTTCCCAGATTTAGAGCATTGAACTCTTGGGAGATTTGCAAGGGTCATATGTAGCTCAACCAGCAACTGATTCAAAGATGTGCTTGCTAAGTGTGGATTCACCCTTTTCCTCTTAATGTAATGAACATGCTTAGTTCAAAATTAGGGGAGTGGTTTCAATGACTATGTAATATACATGTTATACTCGTTGCTTAAACATGCTACATAATTCAGTTTTTGTGACTAAAGCTTAACTTTGCCACTCATGGTTTCCCTAACCCAACGTTTGCGTTTGCTTTAGACATCTTTGTAGAAATTAGGTAACTCTACACAGTTTTAACAATATAATATACTGTAGACATGTCTATAGTTTGTTTGTATAATAGAGAAAATATATTAATATAGGTTGCTCTCATTCTTTTATTTACTGCTAGATCCACATTTAATTATGAAGTGAGAAAGGCCTCAAATCCTATCATTACAAAGCTGCAGAAACTCTACTGAGTGCAAAACTACATTCTCCCTAGTGATCTAAGTTAAAAATACTGTACTAATTAGCCATGAAAAGGCTAAGAGGAGAACTAATTGCTGTCTTCATATACCTAATAGGTAGTTATGGAGAAAATTAAGCCCGACTCTTCTGAGAGGTGTACAGGGAAAGGATGAAACAGGTTTCCAAATGAAAATTTTGACAGATAGCAGGAAATATTTATTTTTTTACCACACCAGTTAAATGCCAGAGGGAGATTACCCAGAGAAGTCTTAGAATCTCCTCCTTTACATGTGTTCAAAGCTCCGTTGGATACAACTCTGAGCTACTTGATCTAACTCTGAAGGGGGACCTTCTTTGAGAACAGTGTTGAACTAGATGGCCTCCCTTGTAACCTGTACTATTCTGTACTTCTGTATTACAAAGAATGTCCTAAGCGTATCTAATTTAGAATAGAGACATAGGTCAATGGAATTTTTTAGGAAAACCACTGAAAATCTGTAACTTCAGCTCTGGAGCCCTCAGCACAGGAAGGACATGGACCTGATGGAGAGGGTCCAGAGGAAGCCACAGAGATAATCAGGGGGCTGGAACACCTCTCCTACTAGGACAGGCTGAGGGACCTGGCAATGCTCAGCCTAGAGAAGAGAAGGCTCTGGGGAGACACAGCCACTTTCCAGTACCCGAAGGGAGCTTATACAAAAATTGGAGAGGGCCTGTTTTCAGAGGCCGAAGTGAGAGGACAAGGGTCAATGGTTTTAAATTAGAAAGGAGTGGAATTAGAGTAGAAATAAGGAAGACGTTCTTTACCATGAGAGTGGTGGACACTGGAACAGGTTCCCCAGAGAGGTGGTTGAGGCCCCATCCCTGGAGACATTCAAGGTGGGGCTTGGCAAGGCTCTGAGCAACATGCTGTAGTTGAAGATGTGCCTGCTCTCAGCAGGGGGGATGAAGTAGATGACCTCTAGAGGTCCCTTTCAACCCAGACATTTCTATGACGCTATGATTCTTAGTTGAAACAAAAATTTCTTACTGAAAACTATTATTTGTTTTATTTTATTCTTCTGTTTTTCTATATCTCTTTAGGTTTGTCTCTAAAACCCCCACCTTGTGACTACTCTGCCAATCCGATTTTGTGTTTAACCTTATTCCAGTGAGACAGGATTCTAGCTATTTTCTCATCATAAATGTTCCAGACAGTGGTCTCCTGTAATCATTAGAACTGCTTCTCAGTGATACATAGTCTGTATCCAATAATATAATAAAAAATGAGCCTTGACACATTTAGATCTATGATTTGTAATGCTACACAGGGCAGAAGGCTCTTTTGTTGTTGTTGCACAATAATTGTGCTCAAAGTTCTGCATAGCTGTTTTTATCAATCTGTGGGTCCTGCACAGACCTTCTCAAAATAGTTTTCACTGCACAGAAGTAAAACAGATTTGACCTGGATTAACTGGAGCATAGACTCCTTATGAGCCAGATGGATGAACAGTCCTGTTTGGCAGAAATTATAGTTACAGCGTTTGCCACAAAAATGTCAGCAGTTGCCTTGGTTTTCTCCTCAATAGAAGAAATAACTTAAAATCTGTTTTAGAGTAGTTAAATAATGACTGCTGAGAGACATTTCCTTTGTAAAAACTTTGTCATTACAAATTTCCCAGTGAGGATCTAAAGCTGGAATGGTGAATTTGGCTTTTCCCTGGATTCTTACTGGAGGCAGTATCTGCCACCTAACCCTGAGCTGGATAAAGCTTCCAAAGATCTGAATGTTGTTGTAACACTTAGGTTAAAATGTAAAATATGGAGGTTTTTATTTCTTTCACATCATGGGAAGGTCAGAGAAACTGCTGTTGGACACACATCAAGCAGTAGTTTGTAGAATGCCATGCTGAAGAACTTGGGAGTTTAGTGTCCAAGTGCAGAAAACCTTCCTTTATTTGTTCACCAGCCTCCTCTGTCTGGGCAGAGAAAGGGAGTGTGGCAGTCCCTGCCTGCCCAGCTCACTGAAACTATATCTCTGTGCTGTGCCTTAGACAAAATGTCAACGTGTTGTGTGCAGTTTAAATAGATTATATTCTCAGTGCACCTCCTTTATCTCCACCCCTTCTGCCATCTCATTCAGCTTTAGAGAGTTCTCCCATGTACTGATGCTGCTTTTGCAAAACATGTAAGGGTTGAGGCAGGTCCTGCATATTTGTCAGCTGCCCTAGCCTAACTCTCCTGCATGTTTGTGTTTGTGCCAGCTTCTGCCTTGCAAGAGGAACAGGGAAGAGTTTATGAAATAGGCTTGTGTTCATTTTGAATAGGCACAGGTTAAAAGACTGTGTGTGCTGAGAGGCGAGTAGGTTTACGTGCAAAAGGAATTGGATTCTCCTACTTAAATAGTAAAAGGAAACAAGCCCTATCACTCTTATCCAGTACAGAAATTCCTCTAAATTCACTGGCAAACTGTGAACGATACGTAAAGACCACGTAACTTAATAGCTGCTCTTCCAAATTCTGTTTTGACCTTTCAGCTATAAAAGGCAATTCCTTGGAGTTTCCAAAGGTACAGTTCATTGCTCTTTGGTTTAGTGTTACAGAGCAAATATAGTAAGTAATAGACCTTATTACAGTTACTTTTTTCTCTTCACAAAACCATCATACACTTCTATGACCTTTACAATAAAAAGTGCAAACACAGTTCAGCAAATGTTTCCAGCATTAGTTTCTGTTATTAAGAATTACAAATAAGTGAGTCTTAATCCATATGGACTGTATAAAGCCTATTTTATTCCCTTTTGCTTTACTCTTTTGATAACTTTTCTCAGTTCCCTGTTACACAATATCCTTTCTTGTTCTTAGTCCTTTTCTAAGTTTTTCCTCTAGTTGTGAGTGAACAGAAATAATTTTTTGTACACTGCGAGATTATTGGACAAAAAAAAACCCCAACCCTTTAAATCGCAATAAGTCAGGCATGTAAAATTGGTAAGATATTTTCAATTTC
>VYZU01068064.1:840-27677 GCA_013401355.1 Ceyx cyanopectus | reverse complement strand
TATATATATAAATTATATATAAAAAAAGAAACCCACCATTTTTTACTGGGTGATTAAAAGTTCAAAGAGTGACAGAAATGGATGGCAGAAAACAAACAGCAAAAATGTGTAGCCAGGAGGGAGAGGTGCCCAATTTTGGCATCAATCAGCTGTTAGAAAAATATTTCAGTTCAAGAACTATCCATAAGGCTGAAGCAGCTGTAGATGAAGAAAGAGGAAAACAATAGTTACAGCTTATGAAACCATAAGGAAAGTCTTTGGCAACAGAACACATCAAAACTTACAAGTTTGTTCCCATCACCAGGATGCTGATCAGAATTGAGATGCTGCAGCACTCCAGGCCACTGTGATACCAGAAGATAAAACACAGGTACCATCAGACTCAGAAGCCATATCACCAGGTTTCCAAAGGAGCAGTTAAGAAGCTTTCATACATCTGAGGGAAAAGGAATAGAGTGCAGAATTTGTGGCAACTTGAGTAATACAACATGTAGAGTGGACTTTGGGTATCATGAGTTAGATCAAGAAAGCAAGATATATGTTATTTTATAAACTTATTTATTTCCATGCAAATAAACAGGACATGGAAAAGAGAGTTCTTGCTGGTGGCAGTGATGTTGTGAAGACAGAAAGAGGAGTGAAAGGTAAAGACCAGAAAAAAAGACCAGAAAAGCTGTGTAGATTTCCCCCCATTTAAAAAAAAAACACCTTTTTTGTGACTTTTTCATCGATTGAAATAAGCTCTCTCCTCCCAGTAGTACAATGTGGTACATGTAAAATTTATGTCTTAATGGGAAAAGTTTGCTGTGCTACACAGGATGCTCAGCACAGTGATGTCTATCCAGGATTTCTTTCACATGTTATCAGGGGCAGAGGTATACTTGCTGTTGTTGATCCCCTTGTCTTTTGTAAGCAAGACAGATGTGGTAGAGAAGCCCTTCAGAGATCTCTATTACGGAGGGATTCAAATAATTGAAGATGTTTAAAAGGGATTTGAAGGTGGGGAAGGGGGAGGCAGGGGAGTAACTGTAAGATTCATCATTAGGTTCATATTTCAGATTTCACTGACTTTCCACATCTCAGTTGAAACTGATTTTCAGTTCCCTTTCAGCAGCTCCACCTGATTAGGAAGGTAAATTACTGACAAGAACTGCAGAAATTGCTATGACGTACTGCTACAAAAATACTGTGTGATTAGCATGATGTGAGTCATATGTTTTTCACAGTGTGGGAGAAACCTTACCTGCCTGAAAATATTTCCATATCATCCTGTTTAATCCTTTCAGCAGCACATGCTAACACATAAAAATAGGGTCACAGTGCTCTCAAGCAACTCAGAGGTTTCAGCTGTGTCCTAAAAACACAGTTTCTGGTACTTTTAAACCTTAGCATAGTGGTGAAGGGAGACATTTTCTGCAGCATACCTAGTGGAGTCTTCTTTGACAAAGAGAGAATTACAGGTAGATTGAGAAATTATAGACAAGAAATTGTATGCCAGTTGACTAGAGTTCTATTACATTAATTGCATGGTGTATATCAAAGTGTAAAAAGAATAGTTCACAGCCTCAAGCCATAAAATGTAATATGATCTCATATGGGAGATCTCTTCCAAAAGTATGAGCCTAGTAATTCCTTAATCAGAGGAGTATCCTATAAAATGAAGGTAACAGCTCAAAGGTCCCTAAGGGTTACCTGCTATTGTGCATGTCAGTCCACAATACATGCATTAGTATTCTAATAATCTCCCTTCTTGAGTTTGCTGCCTATGAAGAGTAGATGCAGTTGTGTGGTGTATATAAGCATATTGTATGGAGTACATAAATATAACGTTTCTTCCTTTTTGCATCCAAACCACATTTTCAGTGAGACTGACTAAATTTTATGAGACTGTTAATATGTACTTTTTTTAACCATCTTTTTCCCAGGAATAGTTTATCTGTTAAACATTTAACTGTTGACATTTAACTGGCCACAAGTCAGAGCACAGAGACAGTGTTATCGTGTAGATTACAGAGTGCAATTCCCTACCTGAAGGAAAGATCTCACAGTTATCACTTTTCCAGATAACAGTCATTATATGTCATAATCTCAGCACTGCATATGAAGTTACCTGAGTTGTATTTAATCCTTTAATTTACTTTAACCCTAAGATGTTCTAAAATGATAATAATAAACCAAGCTGTGTGGTGCCGTGGACTCACTGGAGGGAAGAGATGCCATCCCGAGGGACCTTGACAGGCTTGAGAAATGGGCCAGTGCAAACTGCATGGGCTTCAACAAGTCAAAATGCAAGATCCTTCACCTGGGTCGGGCCATCCAAGGCACAAATACAGTCTGGGCACAGAGTGGTTTGAGAGGAGCCCTGAAGAGAAGGATTTGGGGGTGTTGATAGATGAGAAGCTCACCATGAGCTGGCAGTGCGCTCATGTAGCCCAGAAGGCCAACCACATGCTGGGATGTATCAAGAGAAGTGTAGCCAGCAGGTCAAGAGAGGTGATTCTCCCCTCTCTCCTTTGGTGAGACATCACCTCGAATATTGTGTCCAGTTCTGGTGTCTCCACCATAAAGGGACATAGATATGTTGGAGTGCGTTCAGAGGAGGGCCACAAGGATGATGCAGGGGCTGGAGCACCTTTGCTATGAGGACAGGCTGTGGGAGCTGGGATTGTTCAGTCTTGAAGACTACAAGGTGACCTGATAGCTGCCTTCCAATACCTGAAAGAAACCTACAGGAAGGCTGGGGAGGGACTTTTTACTAGAGCAGTGGCTGATAGGACAAGGGGAAATGGGTTTAAGTTGAAGGAGAATAGATTTAGATTAGAACTTAGGTAGAAATTCTTCAGTATGAGGGTGGCTAGACATTGGAACAGACTGCTCAGAGATGTTGTGGCTGCCCCTCCCTGGAGGTGTTCAAAGCCAAGCTAGAGAGTGCCTTGAGTAGCATGATTTAGTTGAGAGGCGTCCCTGCCCATGACAGGGAGGTTGAACTAGATGATCTCTAAGGTCCCTTCCAAACTAGGCCATTCTATGATTCTATGATACAGAAAGAAAGCTTTTCTTTAAGAGTTAATTTTTGTCATCAGCACAACTTGTAGTGATAGCACCCCTACCCTAGATTGGGTACCATTAAAATATAAATTAATCATAATGACAATGATTATGAGATGACTTGAAATGGATGACAGAGTGAACAGATACTTCAAGCTTCACCTCAGTATTAAACTATAACATTTAAAGCTTAATGAGCTAAAAAGAAATATATGAGAAAATTAATAATGCAATGCAGAGTAGAGCATTCAAAAGAAACTTCTCCTCCCCTCTGTACCAGGACTAATTAATGTGATCCGTTTTAATAAAAATGACCCTAAGCACTACTTACTCATTCTTAACACCTCATATTCCAAGTTAATGTATAAACCTTCTTTGTAAAACTACAGAATTTCAGTAGTTATGAATCATGCCACTTAACATGGCACCTTCAATTGTGCAAGAAAATCCAAGGACACTCATTTTTCAAGTGGTTTATTGTATTCATATTGCTATTCAGGAGTCTAAGTAGTTATTCTTCTATCACATAAATGCTCTTTGTCTTGTACCAGTGCATTTTACATACTGCCAAAAGAAGACTACAAAGTTGGGACCACATTTTGCACTCATAGTCCATGCAGTCTTAATGAAGTCAAAGGGGTTTCACAGGGTGTAACCAGTTGCAGTTTTGGCCTACTCTGTTAAAAAATCAGCACTGGGCAATAAATTGGTATAATGGTTACCACAGAATGCAAATTGGCCAACTCTTCTTAAAGGGAACTTTGTCACACTCTTAAGAAGAACACAACTCTAAAGCTTAAATAAACTTACATGAAAATTAAAGGTAGCAATGAATCAATGGGCCACACCTAACCACTCCCACATTTATAGACACTGTCCTTTTCTTAAAGGATAATGTCTTACTACCTCTTTATTCTGCTTTCAAGTGCTTTGAAACTGTTTATTCATACATGAAGACTGTTGTATCCTCATTTTCTTTCCCATTTGACATTAGAATCAAAGAACCATAGAACTGTAGAATTTGGACTGGAAGAGACCTTTAAAGATCATCTAGTCGAATTCCCATGCCATGGGCATGGGGGTATCTTTCAGGTTGTTAAAAGATCAACCTGTACAGTTTCACTTTGAACACTTTCAATAAGGGGGCATCCACAACTTCCTTGGACTATTTCCTCCAGTGTCTCACCACCTTCATTATAAATATTTTTTTCCTATTTCTTATCTAAATTCACTGCCTTTTAGTTTAAAAACATTGCCCCTTGTACTGTCACTACAGGCTCTGCTAAAAAGCATCTCTTCATCTTCTTTATAAACAGACTGCATATATCAAAAGGCCACAATTTGTATATACAGACACAGTGTATATGAAACTTTCCCAGGAAATGTTCCAAAAAGAATCAGTTGAGAAATTAATGAGATTACTTGTCAGTATTTCTCCTTGGGGAAGAATTGGCATCCAAAGTTATTTTTAACTTTAGATCTACTATAGTAGAGTCTAAACCAATAAAAAATAAGCAAGGGCTTGTCAAATTGACAACTAATGTTAAACTGAATTTTTTTCCTGAGTTTGGCAGTATATTCAGTAAAAGAGTGTATACATGCTGTACATGGGTAGCAGATTTGTTCTGTGGATGTAATTATATTAGCAAAAAATGTTTTGGAATGGAGTGTTGGTTGCATTATTGTATATTGACAGGGGAGTATTAATTATGAGGAGATGCTAGTTATTTTTCATTAACATCAGTTGTCCTTATGTCAATATTTGATATAAGGAATTTTCATATGCAAACTGCTGAAAAAAAAAAAATGGAAATCACTGAGTAGACTGGCTGTCTTGTGAACTTTGCATAAGTTGACAACATTCATCGAGTCACTAGGTGATTTTCAAGGCATGGAAGTCACATAATTTTATTATAATTACATGGGTTATTAAGAAATTTTGGCTGTTAATAAAAATGCATGTATTGCAGTTTATTTGGACCTTCTGCTACAGGTGTACTTAAAATATATGGCTGTAGGCATATGTAATTTTTGTTATGCTTGTATAAGCATTTAAATATGTATATTGGTATAACCTTCTCTGTGCCTTCCTGCAAAGTGACCAATGATTGTTCTTTCCCTTTACCCTCCCCACTTTCCAAGTACTTACTCCTCTGTTACACCCACCTGTTTTCCCAACGCCTAATTTATTCCTAGAGTCTATTTCTGTTTCATAAACACTACTTCCTTACTGTTAAAAGCAAAAGTATTGTCAACAGCTATTTGATTTTTAAGTTAATTTACTTAGTTCTTCGTCTCATGCTCTTAACCCTTTTGGAAAAATTCTTTAAGCTTTGTGAAAACTTTCTTCTAAAAGAAGAGCAAAAAAAAGCCAAGCTTCTTCCCCAGTTCTCTTCATTCCTGGGTTGTTTAAAAGCCCATTGTTCAAGCCAGCATGACTTCAATACTTGATGCAAAGTTAATACAAAATAATGTGGTTTGTTCATCTAGGATGAACTTTTCAGCCAGGTCCATCTGCCTTGTGAAATCTGAGGTGCTTTTATATTTGTTTTTATTTGTCCATTTTCTGCCTGAACAGGAGAGCAAGTGCTAAGTGATTAATGGTCACTGTGCTCAGCAAAAAAACACTGAAAAGAAAATGCAGAAATTTGTGACAAGCATGCCCCTATTCAGGGGGTGAAGTGCTCCCCTTCAGGGCTTAAATCTCAAAATTATTCTATCAATAGAGTATCTAAGATATGAAGACCATGATAATAGTATTTTCTATCCTTCAATATTTTGACTTATGATCATCTGAAGCAACAGAGAATCTCCTTCAGGAGCTCTGTATGTATTCAAAACAACACATCTACTTTCTGCTGTTTCTTAACAAATTCCAAATTCTATTTGTTTGTCTGCCTGTCTCCTGGGTTCATAGAATTGTAGAATACCATGTTGGAAGAGACCTCAAGGATCATCTGGTCCAACCTTTCCTGAGAAAAGCATGACCTAGCTAGGATGGCCCAGCAGCCTGCCCAGCTGAGCTGATTCCTTCAGGGTAAGCCTGTCTACTATAGTAATGAGGCAAAAGTATGATTTTAATTCTTTCTGTTCCAAATTATTTACTATATCTTATGAAAAATAAAACGCCAACAATAAAACAACAAACCAACTAGATTAATTAAACCACAAAAACTAGAAAAGATGAAGTTCACAGCTTTTTTAGGAGAAATTCAGCTCTGTTACACTATGAGTAGCCTTTCCCACCTCTCACTTATAGGAAAGTCTCAGTGACTTCAGAAAATAGAGATTTCTTTCACCATAAACCATGATGTAGTAACACCCCTGCAACAAAGCATAGGAACTGCAGAGAAACAGCAAACATCAAAAAACTGTGTGCACAGAAACAGTTTTGCAATAAACAGTCTGAATAAACATTCTCTTACTGAGGAAGCATCATTTAAGCAACTGTAGTGAATTATATTAACATCCTTGGTGCTCTTACCAAATTCTTAATAGGCATGACAATTAGAAGCAAGAAAAAGGTTGAAATTAAACAGGAATCATACAAGTCCTGCATTTTTTCCCTCTACTCACATTGCATTTGACACACATATGTCATCATGCAGTTTATGAAGCCCAAGAAGATTCTTCCTGGGAGACTCATGCACCCTCTTAGCAGGGATTTTGTGCATTCTCTCCTTAGTGTGAAAAAAAGGGTTCCTTTATTGAAATAGAATCTTATGTTTTGGGGAGCAGCTGTCTATAAAGAGGGTGAAGCTGTGCTTGTTTCTTCTTTAAAAGATTAAATTTCAGTGATACATCAAACTTAATTAACTGATCCAAGGGGATTACCACATTAAAGAATATAGANGCAGATAATGCTAAGGGAATACTTTTCCTTTGTGGAATCCTAACTCAAAATTCCAGCAGTGGGAAACTTGTGATATCACCCTCTTTTTGTGGGTGTTTGTCACGCCTCTGCCTAGAGTTAAGTGATCTCTGCAGAGAATATTTGTCCTTATGGTTAATAAAAATAGTCTGGAAGATGAAAATATTTTGAAAAATTACAGAAGTATCAGATATCTTTTGAGATGATCTGATTAAAGAATATTCCATCTAATTCTTAACACACCCATTTTAAATATGTATATTGGTATAACCTTCTCTCTGCCTTCCTTCTGGGGCTAACAGGATGAGGATAATCAGGGTAAATTCTCCTCCCATTGCAGAAGAGAAATGTACATCTGGAAGAATGTACATCCACTACACTTTCACTTCATTTTAGGTCTGCAACAATGCTGGCATGGTACATTTGTAACACTTGGAAGGTGTTTACCAGATCAATGTAAGACAAGAGAAGGCTTGTCCTTTACCTGTATCCTAATGTTTGAATGGATCATTGCAGCCAACACTCAAGGAGAGGGCCTGTGAACAAGATGAATAATGATGATAGGAGTGCTCAGGTTTCCTATATTCAGTGTTTATGCAGGAAAGCTGAAGATGGTGGAAAGAGAAGGCACCACTGTAGGTGCATAAGACAAAATAATGATTCACTAAACCCTAACTAACACAGGCCACTGAATTTCACCCAGGTATGGATAGACAAGCCTTGTGCTAGACTAAAGGAAACCTTCCAGACTACCATCTAGTCCAGATATGAAGAAATCTGGGAACAGAGAGCCCATTCCTTCCCTTGTTGTCTTGTTCCTGGTGTTAATCACTTCCAGTATTCTAATATACCAAATGTGTCACCTAATTACTCATTTGCAAATGTTTGTTTCCATCTTCAGGTATTGATTCTTCTTATTTCTTTCTCTCTAATTCTTTAACATTTAGTATTGCTTTGTGATGGTCTTATAGACTAGAAACAAGTAATTTGTCATGTTTTGTTTTAACGAACTAAACACACTAAGCTCATTCATTTTGTACCATAGAAGAATTTTCTTCAGCCCTCCAATATTTCCATGGCTCTTTACAGATCATCTACAGACTTTAAGAAGCAATACTGAAAGTCCAGTGCTGGATTTATTTATCCCAAATATAAAATGGAAAAATCAGTCTATGTCTACTAATTACTGCCCTGATTATAGATTCAGACATGATACTAGTTATTTGTACCACCACATCTGTTTGTTCAATACAGTCTGTAGAACTCTTTCACAACCACTGCTTCTTAGGAGTTACTCTCCCATTCTGTGTGTTCTTTATATGGTGTTACCATATACTTGCATGTGTAACTTTGCTGTTGGCTGCATTAAAACATAGCTTGAATGAACTAAGGATACTACAGAGTCCTGATCAGTCTTTCTGTCTGCACCTTCTTGTTTCTGGTGATGATGTTGATCTGCAATTTGACAATCTGCAGTGAGTCCAGATTGATGAAGCAATTTAATGGCTTAAACTATCTCAAGGGCTTACATGTGTTTCAGATGTCATTCATGTTTCATACATCATTCATGTTTCATACCACCTCTTAAATATAAAAACTCTACACAGAATGTGAGCCAACCCCCTTCAATTCTGCATTGTAATCTGCTTTTTTGCTTGAATCCATGTCAAAGATGGTCATGAAATAAATCTTGGAGCATATTGCTAGTCCTTCCTAACCCCAAAGTGGTGTCAAGACTGATTAAATGGGTAGACAGCTTCCTTTCAGACAGCATTTAAGCAGTGAGGACACTGGACACGCCACCTGTAAGTGGCACAACACGACTTCTGATAAATGGATAGCATTTATTTTAATTTAAGAAATTAGTTCATTTTCTCAACTCAGCATGGCCCTGTAAATCCTCAGGGCTGATTTATAGAAGTAAGTTGTAATAATTTTTGTTTGGAAATAATGTAATATTTTGTAATAATTTTTGTTCTTAGACCATCACATTAAGATATTCTTTAACAATTAGTAAGTAAATCAATAAAGTACTTCAGATTTTCAATCCCCAAAAGTGACATTCTTAAGCTTCAGTAAATATGGTTACTCATTCAGTAAATATGGTTACTCATTACAATGAGGCTTTAAATAATTATTTTCTATATTATTTTATATATCTCTATTAATTTGTGTATATTTTATATATCTCTATTAATTGGTGCATATTTTATATATCTCTATTAATTTGTGTATATTAAAAACAATATAAGACTATACATGCTTCAAGTAGTTTTAATCTTCCTTGGAGATGGGTGATTGCTGCTCTGTGGAACATTCAAGGGAATTTCTCTCTTAGGTGGTGTAGACTGTACCCAGCAGCAGTGGTTATGCACAACTAGAGCTGCTATCCAGTCAAGGTTCAGTGAGCCATTGAGGTACAGCAAGTTGAGGACAGATAACTTTGCAAAAAGATTTCTACAGGTCTCTGAAGAATATGGTTTAGACAGAAGAGAGGCTTAATGGAGTAGGACCAACAAAAAAAAAAAAAAAGCCATTGATGCCTTAATTGATTGATGATTGTTTGATTGATGCATTGAAGAATTTTAAGCCAGATAGTGGTGAGGGGGACTGTTAGCAGATCTTAGCATTCCATTGCTGGCTAGATGAGACTGAAAGAGGAGGGCCAAACATCCAACTGACCTTGTTTAAGCGGAAATGGGATCTTTGTTGCAACAAGAACTGGGAACCCATGCCTAACTAGGTCCCCAGAATGCGTTACAAATGTGTAAATGGGAGTTCCTTTTAAGAGAGTCAACCAAGTCCTGCTACCAGTAATAAGCAGAAGATTGTAGTGCCTGGAGTTTCAGCTTTTTTTTCCATTTTTACTGAGTGATTGGCCTCCACAGGCTCAGCTTGAGGCTTTCATTCTGGAACATTTTGTGGATAACAGATTCATATTCTCCTCTTCCCTTTTTCTCTCCCTCTTTTATTCATTATGCTTCAAGCCAAAGCTTCAGGCAACAGATGGATTTAACAGCATGGGATCAGCAAATTCCAGTTATGATGAACTGAGAGAGAAAAGTCCTAACTTAGCTCTATTGATGCAAAGGGGAATAATTGCTTGTGAGTCAGTGGAGCTAGGATTTCACTCTGTGCATCTAGACTCCTTCTGAGCACTTGAAAGTGGAACTGGCACTTCTAATGGTATTCTTAAGGACTGCAGAAGATGTTAATGATGTAAAAAATTACCAAGATGGTAATACTTATTTTCCATGAGAAATCATATTAACAAGCCAGGGTTGATTATATTTATAAACCAATGGCAATTAAAGTAAAACAAGTCTTATTTCTGATGTATATTGACTTAGTTAATGACTATCAAGAATACTTTCTGGTCATTAAGAAAGGACTGCTCTCTTGGACCAGTATCCTATAAATTGACATGTAGGTGTTAAAAGTAAACAGTAGGTGTCCTCAGAATATTAGTATTGCTCTTCACTGGAAGGGATGTAAAAGGAGGGCAGGAGACCTGCTGTCTGGGGACAGCTCTTTAATTGTGTGAAACCTGCTGAGATGCATTCTTCAGCCCTATTGCTTTCACCTGGAACAGGGTGATGTGTTAAACCTTAATGTAAGTTCATGCAATCTACTTATGCTTTGCTGTTTTAAACACATTTTGACCATTGAGACATTAGAGGAAATATCTGTGTTGCCCAGACAAAATGAGGACACAAGCAATTCTTATTGTTTGCTATGGTATGCTGGATAATCTAGCTACCTGTTGTGGTAACGAGACTGAAAAAGCCACTTGATGCTTTACTGACAAATATTCTCTACTCACACAACTTGCTCTTCAAGAATCCAATGAATGACAACATCTCATAGTTTTGGAGATGATGACTGATTAACTACTATGAACCACGCCAAGAGCTGGCTTGTCTTCTTTATGCGAGTTACTGCAACCAATACAGAAACAGACCAAAGCTGTGGGCCTCAGGGTCCTGAGAGTCAGTTTGCAGCCTTGGTCAAGGTTTAGTACCTTCAAGTGCAATTTATATAGTCAGCATCTAATCCGGGGCCTAAACTCTTGTGCTTCAGAAAAATCCTTGGTTATAGAGTCCACCCCTATGTATGACAAAAGTCAGCTTGCAATAGCCTAATCTGTTCCATCTGTGCTCTTCCAGACTGTCAGATCATTTCAACAGCTGGGAGAAGGAGGATTTGTTAGTGAAGCTACTGTGGAATTTTTTCATTTTTGACTCTTTGGAAAATAAGAGTGAAGTTAAACCCATAGAAGCCTTGTGCACTAAGGAAGATGTAGTCTTTATAATCCATACTGAGGCAAGGGGAATGCAACTTCAGCAAGGCCTATGTTCTCCTACTTTTTTTGGCCAATGCAGAGGAGGAATTATTGATTCCTAACCGATGCCCTTTAAACTGTGGGATTTTTCCTCTTTTTCCAGTGTAGGGTGCAGGTAATGGCCTTAGTACACTGTACCCCAAGATGTGGTGCATTCACAGAGATATTTAGCATGCCTATTCAAGTCTGTACACAAACTCTGAAAAAGAGTTTTCTCTGTTAGAATTGTGGAAAACTCCATCCCAATATCAGTCTAGTACTGTTGAATGTTTTGCAATTACATGGGATGTTTTATAACAGGCATATCCCATGTAACATAGTAGCTGACAGTTGACTGATTAACTGATTCCCGGTAACTGAACTTGTTTTTCTCTATGTTCCCTGGTAAACATTGGCCAGATTAATCTTGAGTATCTAATTTTGAAGTTGACAGCAATAGAACTCAATGTTCAATTCTCTTCATGTTTATAATTTACAAGCAGAAAAATCAGCCAAGCCAGTGTTACTGACCTGTGGGGTGTTGTAGGAAAAGTCTTCTGTTCCGCAGCTTTTGTCTTTCTGGACAGTTATAGCTGCCAGTCCTAATCCCACAAGGATGTCAGAAAAGAAATTTTTCAACAGGCAAAAGAGCATTAAGTTTGCCAGCCTGGGGTGGGGCTGCAAATTCCCCTCCCTTTTTTCATAAAGTAGCATAGAGTTTTAAGGCTAAAATGCTGTGTTTAGAGCAGGAGGGAAATTTGTTCTTGGTGCCTCCAGTTGATCCACAAACACAAGCTGACATCAGCTCAGCCTTAAAAGCACAAAATCTTCCAGACAAAAGAGGACAAAAAAAAGAATGTTTGACTGGACAGGAAGTTGCCCTTTGCCTCTTCCAGTTTACAGTGCAGTATCAATGATGCTTCCAAGGCACTGGCACTAAGTCTATTTTTATTGCTGGTGGTTCTTAATGTCTCTACCAGAGAGAAGAAGACCTGCAGAAAAGACACTGTCATGTCCAGCCTTTTTAGAAAAGATCTACAAATGAAAAACTGCTGTGGGAGTGCTGCCATGAGAGTAATGAAACTTTGCTTCAGAAAGAATTGTTTTGTCTTGCATCTACATCCATAAGCAGAACCACCTCTGCACATTTAATCCGTTAGGCACATCAGGAGGGTTGGCTGACACTGCAAAGCCAGGGGTCTAGGGAGTGCAGCTGGTGTTAGGGGCTGCCCTCTCTGTCCTAGGCTGCCCCACTGCCAACAGCAAGCCCTGTACTCTGTGCTTCCTGTAGCTGGGTCCACCTGGTTCAAAGAGGAGCCTGTTCAGCCTGACCCCTTCTTGTCAGAGCTGCTGTGATGATCTGCATGACTTTATCACCTCCCCTCTATGGTAGCTACTGTATCAAACTGTAGGTGCATGGTAGATAGCAAATTATCTCTCAAAGCAGCAGTGACGAGCATCAGGTTAATTACCATTTGACCTTCCTGGAGAGTGAACATATTAACAATTTATTGAGCCTGTCTTTTACTCAGTATACTCAGTATACTCCCACATGGAGCAAAGGATGGGCCTGGACAGCAATGTGCTGCCATGGTAATGGCAGCAATCTGCATTTGGCTCATTAGAGAACATGATTTGACCTGTCTGAATTTCAGTGAGTGCTGACATTCAGCAGAGAATGGAAATCCTCCTGAAATGTACCAATTCCTGTCCTTCTGTTCAAGTTCATCTGCATTATCTTGCTGCTGGCGGCACTCCAGCTCATGGGAATCCCCAGTGTTCGCCACCATGAGTGATTAGCTGGCAGAGTAACACAGAGAGAGAGGATGTGCAATTTTCTCTTGCCGTGGAATTATCATCTGCGTGTGAGATAAGAACATCCCTCATTCATTAATGTGATTTCAAAAGAACCCTGACATTTCACTTGCATTACAACTGACAATAACAATTTGAAATGCTGTTTAATGAGTTATCTGTCCAGACTATTTCTGTCACAATTTTATTACTTTTTTTATGTGTTTATTGGGCTAGACTTGTACTTGAATTTAATTGCTGTAATATCACTGGCTTAGGTGGAACTACGCTAGTTCAAAATTATGAGGGTTTGACTCTTGGTTAAGTATCCATATCATTTTTACAAAGGCTGAAAAATGCCTTCTGTATTCTAGGAAAAACTCAGTATGAAAGTACAGGATTTCAGTTTAAACAGCACATTCTTATTCTAAAAATGTGAGAAAGTTTTTATTTTCGTGCCATTAGTTTTACTGTTGGGGTGATTAAATATTGATCATCTTCTGCATATTTGGTGCAGAGCAGAGCTGGGTCAAATAATCTTCATATGCTCCTTCCCTGAAGAGATGAATCGATACATTATATTCTCCGCCTTGCTCATAAACATTTGACTTTATAATGGACTACATCTGTCTTACTATATAAAATTGAATTCAGGGAGCTTCTCTCTGACAGAATATTTGGAAGAGGCCTGGGCAAAAGGCTACATAGTCTTACGGTGAACTAAGATTTCATAGTCTGTTCTCACAATAATAAGTGATTGGCCAAGAGGAAATGACTTCAAGTTGTGCAAGGGGAGGTTTAGATTGGCTATTAGGAAAAAATATTTATCAAAAGGATTGTAAAGCCCTGGAACAGGCTGCCCAGGGAAGTAGTGGAATCACCATCCCTAGAGGTATTTAAAAGGTGTGTAGATGTGGCACTGAAAGACATATTTTAATGGTGACCTGACAGTGCTGGATTAATGGCTGTACTTGATCTTAAAGATTTTTTCCAACCAAAATGATTCTGTGATTCTCAGCCCAAGTTTTCTTCTGAATTCAATGCAGTGTGCCCTTTAAGACCCTAAACCAACATTTCTATTTAGTTTATGTGGGATTTTTTCCAGTTTCAGGTCCATAGATAATGTGGGGCTGTGGATCTCAGTCCAATAGGAAGCTGTTTTGTAGTGGGAAGCCCAGGATTTGTGTTGCATATGCTGAAAAGAGAGTCCTGAGGGTACTGTTGAAGGTCTGTGTGGGGCAGAGGGAAGAAAAACTGAAGCAGTCATGCTCAGCTGATTTAACAGGATTGGGTCGGGCCATGTGCTGTTCATGTATAGCACTGGAGAGAATGGCCCCAGCCCAGATTATGGGCTCACTAGTAATGTGAGCTTTGTAAACTCACCAATCCTTGGACCACTTCAGCACTATGAACATAGCCAGATGCTTTTTTTTTTTTTTTTCTTTCTGTCTTAAGAAACTTTCCAGATTCCAGTAATGACATGACTACCAACACTGCAATTAATTTGACCTGACTTTTATAATATAAATATTAAGCTTTGGTCTAAGCAACCACTCAAAGGAAATACACATTCCAGTCCTGAGATTGCCAGTGTGAGAAGAGATGAGATGAGATGAATCTTACTGAAATGCATTGTAGTAGGTGTTTACTTCAGGCCACCTGATCAGGATAAGGAAGCTGATGAGGCCTTCTACAAGCAGCTGGAAGTAGCTTCAAAATGACAGAGCATTGTCCCTCCAGAGCATTAATGATAACTTCCTAATGCAGATGTTGGAGGAGCAGACAAGGAGAGGAGTGATGCTGGACCTTGTACTGACCAACAAAGAGGGACTGGTTGAGGATGTGAAGGTAGGAGGCACCCTTGACTGTAGTGACCACGAGATGGTGGAGTCTAGAATTGCAGGCAGTAGGCCCAGGGCCATAAGCAGGATTGCTACCCTGGACTTCAGAAAGGCCAACCTTGGCCTTCTCAGGGAACTGCTTGGAAAAGTCCCATGGGACAGGGCTCTGGAGGTCAAGGGAGCCCAAGCAAGCTGGCTAATATTCAAATGTCATTTTGTCCAGGCTCAGGATCAGTGTATCCCAAAGTACAGGAAATCTAGTAAGTCAATTAGGAGACCTGCATGGCTGAGCAAGGAACTATTGCTAAAACTTAAGTTGAAGAGGGAAATATATAAAACATGGAAGGAGGGACAGGCCATCTGGGAAGAATACAGGGAGGTTGTCAAAGAATGCAGGGATGCAACAAGGAAAGCTAGGGCTTCCTTTGAAATTAAGCTGGCGAGGGAGGTCAAGGACAACAAGAAAAGCTTCTACAAGTATGTTGGAGGCAAAAAGAAGCCTAGAGGCATTGTGGGCCCACTACTGGATGAAGTGGGTGCCCTGGTGACCGAGAGAAGGCTGAGTTACTGAATGCCACCTTTGCCTCGGTCTTTACTTCTAAGGTCAGCTACCAGGAGTCCCAGGCCTCCAAGACCATAGAGGAATTCTGGAGGGAGGAAGTTCTTTCCTTAGTTGAAGAGGCTTGGCTTAGAGACCAGTTGAGCAAACTGGACATCCACAAGTCTATGCGCCCTGATGGGATACACCCATGAGTAATGAGGGAGATGGCAGAGGTTATTGCTAGACCACTTTCCATAATTTTTGAAAGGTCCACAAAATGGTCTTGGAAAAGACACATAACAAAGCCTTGAGGGAAGATATGATTTAAGGGAAAACTTGCAAGAGGAGGGAGAAGATAAATGATACAAAAAGTGGGAGGTTGGTTGGAGAAAAAAGAGAAAAGTGGGAGGAATAGACAGATGTGTCCAAATTTTGTTTTCAGTTACAATCACATACATTATTTTTTCCCCAATAGTACTTGCCTTCGGAGAGCCTAGGTTTCTTTTTGGTTGCTTGTCTCTCAATAACCAAGGACCAGCCAAAACTAGAAAAAGAAAACCATGTTGCATGGTCAGTACTCTGACATGGGCTTACAGAATTTGTCATTTTAGAAACAAGGAGGATGAGTGGGTGCGTTTTCTCCCAGTGGGATGGAATATGTTTTGTTTTTCTGAGAAATGAAATATCTTATTGTAATTTACAGCTTTGGATGTAAAAAGGAACTGAGAAATCTTGATGATTTTTTTTTTTTAATCTTTAGTGAACTAGATTATTTGAAAGTTAATCAGCCTTTAGACTTCATGCCTAGGTCTACCCTGCAGGTAGAAAAACAACAGGTCCAAAAAGGTGATAGATAAACTCATGGAAAGCAGATACATGAAGCAATAGTAAAAGAACAACATAGGGACTTATCACCAATACTTTTAAACCACTGATTGACAGAGCCAGACTCTTTTCAGCGCTACCAGAGGCCATTGACACAAACAAACATAAAAGGTTCACTCTGAACATTAGGAAACACTTTTTTACTGCTCACATATCCTTCCTAATTATATCTCTCACTGCCACTGCTTGAGATACAGTATAAGATCAGATGAAAAAAAGGTCAAAGTAAAAGATGTCTTATGTCCTTATGTACCTTAGAGATCACACTTTGCTTTTGAGGTTGGACTCTCCTGCAGACTTAGCTCAAGTTTGTAACGACAAGCTCTTGGCATACATGTTGGAAACTGGTTAGGCTGTCCATGGTAAGGTGGAAGACAGGCATTGGAAGGAAGCTGATGGGATGGGGACAGTGGTGCTCTCACAGGTCACTGCCAGAGTGATCCAGGCATCACCTGCAAAACAAGGAGGCCTGCAGAAACTTTATGTGATCAATTGAAGATGTAACAAACCTAGAATTTTGCTGAAAGGAAAAAACTAGGCATTTGGAGGAGTGTAGGGAGTGCAGACAGAGCAGAATGAAATGCCAGTTGACTGGAAGTTTCTCTGTTGTCTCATCTAATGTTTAATACCCTTTTCAAATTGTGACACATACCAGCCAAAGTGTGGGAAGTAATTCTGTATCACTGGCCTAAGTTTCCTCCCACACAAAGCAAATGCTTTTAATTCAGCCTATCCTTGGCTTTCACTGCGAGGATACACAGAGCCAGTTCTTCACCTTTTGGAAAAGATGGATTTTTAATTCAAGAATGCTGTCATACACATATTTGCAAGTAAATCCACCCTAATCCACAATGTCTGTGCCCATCTGGCTTCTCCATCCCAGATAACAGAGCTGAGAACATCAGATACAGGGAAGATGAGGGTACATATAGTAGCTGACTTGCTCTCAGGTTTATACATATGTTATCAACCCATCTTGTTTTGTCCCCTGAGCTGAATTGTCACTGCTGTCCCTTCCCACCTTAGTGATAATACAAAAATCTAAACTAAAGGGTCTGAGAAAACACCTGCCTTTCCTATCAGTTTTTTTCCTTGAGGTGTAGATTGTAGATAACCAAAAACTACTGTGAGCATAATCTGTATCAAAGCTTGTTTGCAGACTGTTTTCCTGGTCTGCCACAGTTAGTACAGAACTGAAATACTTGGAAATTGGGAACTTTGGTGAAGCAGATCTGAGTTAGGTTAGATGTCTTTCTTGAGGTGGTATGAGTGAACATATCATATGAGAGGCCTGTTAGACATCTAAAAACCCATGTGCATTGCCCTATATTTAGATGCTGAAAGAGAAAGAGTTGCAAATGAAAATTTAACCACCTAAAGCCACTTCAAACATACCTTTTCAAGCAGGTGAATCTTACTTTTAGTGTCATGTCTTGTAGGATTCTCAAAACTGTCTCCAAAAAAATCTGAAACAACCCAACAAAAACCCAAACACAAACAATAACAACAACAAAAAACCCAGATTATTTTATCAATCACTGATTTATGTTTTGGGTTGTTTTTTTCTATTAAATGAAAATGATAGTCCATTCACTCTGGACTTTTAGAATCACAGAATCATTAGGGTTGGGAAAGACCTCTAAGATCATCAAGTCCAGCAGTCTACCCAACATTATCATGACCACTACATCATATCATGAAGTGCCATGCCTACACGTTGTTTGGACACCTCCAGAGATGGTGACTTCACCTCCCTGGGCATTCTGTTCCAATGCCTCACCACTCTTTCGGTATAGAAATTTTCTTAATATCAAATCTAAGCCTCCCCTGGCACAACTTAAGCCCATTTACTCTCATTCAATTGCTATTTACTCAGGAGAAGAGACCAACACCTACCTCATGACAACCACCTTTCAGTTAGCTGTAGAGAACAATTAAGTCCCTGCTCAGCATCCTTTTCTCCAGACTAAACAATCTCAGTTCCGTCTTCTCCTCCTCATAAGACGTTCTTTGAACTCCTCACCAGCTTTGTTGCCCTTCTCTGGACTCACTCCAGTACCTTAGTATCTTTCTTATACATCAGTGCCCAAAAATGAATAAAATATTAAAGGTGAGGTCTCTTCAGTATCAAGTACAGGGGCATGATCACTTCCTTACTTGTGCTGGACACACTGTTTTTGATACAGGCCAGGGTGCTTGTTGGCCTTCTTGGCCACCTGGACACACTGCTGCCTCATATTCAGCTGGGTGTCCTCCAACACTCCAAAAGGTCACCCCAAGAAGTCAAAATTTAGAGGTCAAATGCTAAGATCCTGCCATTTTTCTCATCCAGCTATCAAATTGAATATTTTTCTGAGGAAAAATCTCTAAAGTAAAACGTGTTTGTTAGCAAAACTTGTATATTCTCATTAGTCCCCACTGTTACCAGCATCACTTCATCTGCCACACCTTTTGCATTTTAAGCCTTGATGTAGATAATCCCAAATTCTGCCAGGGAAGTATGAAAATAATTATGAATAAAAAAAAACCTTGAAGTATAACAATCTTATCATTTTCATGTTTGCCATCTTGACAGATTAGCATAGTAGAATCTCAGTTTTACTGTTTCTCCTTTGAAATAATTTTAGCTCTCCTTGAGGAAGAAATTAATGAAACCAAGACATTTTTTATCTTGAAAATGTGAGATTTTTTGTCACAGGATATCATGTGCACAAAGATGCAGAGCCATTCTGCTGAGTCACTCCCACAGCTGCACCACATTGGTTCTATTAGTTCCAATTCAGAAAAACAAAAAAGGAGAACATTTCTCAGAGGCAGAGTATACTGGGAGTCAAGATACAGGAAGGAATTCCTCAGCATATTCTTGCTTAGTTGGGCAATATATAATTTGTGGCATTTAAGCCTGAAATAAAAGCATCAAATTGGACTGTCCACATACAGCATTAATGTATTATTTTTGTGTATATAAACTGAGTGAGTGAAGGAGGAACCTGACTAGAAGCTATACATGTGACTTTGAAGTGCTGTCATGTCACTATAAGCTTGCATTCTATGTATGCTTGAAAGGACAAGGGAAGTCCTTGTTACATCATGGAGATGGATTGAGCACCATACAAATGCAGTCATAAGAGAAATTGACCACAGTCTCTTATCTCAGTCTCTACAGCACATGCAAAATGAATCTAAAACTTTTTAACTGGACAAAGCTGAAGACCTATTCAGAAGACCTATTAATAATTTTGTTGTGAGACTATCAACTAAATTATAGGTACTATCTCAAAGCACAGAAATGTTGGACCTTCTTAATGATGAATCTGTAAGAATGTTTATATTAAAACATTCTGTTTGTGTTAATATTTTTTTCTCTAAATGAGACTAATTAAGATATTTATAAACAATGTTAGAGGCAAACATATGGAACTGCAGGTTTCAGACTGGATATTATTACGTGTAGCTGGGGGCGGTGATGGGCTAGCTGTGGCCGATTTAAACGTGGCATAAACCCAGCAGCACCGCTCACACCGCAGGCAGCATTCTCACTTGTTGGCACGAGGGGTGGGTGCACAAGACACAAGCAGGGAATAACTGCTCCTGTATTCCCCCTAGCAAAATGGTTTCTACTCAGCAAAAGAAGGCCATGCTCCTGATGCCACTCAAAATGGATGTAGTAACGCAGGTAAAGCCCCAACAGAAAGATGTGGGAGTGCAGGTGACAGGCTGCAATGAATGCCACAGCCTGCTCCTGAACTCAGAGGGCAGCCCTCAATATAGTTGCGTGTGGTGCAAGCAGGTGGATGACCTGCTCTGCCATGTGGCCTTGTTGAAAGATGAAGTTGTAAGACTTAGGACTGAAATAGATAGGCTTAGAAGCATTAGGGAATTGGAAAGTGAGATAGACCACTGGAGCCAAGCTTTGTGCTTCATTCAAGCGACCGATGGTGTCCTAGATCAAAGGGAAAATCTACTCTGTCCCTCTAAGAAAGAGAACAGAAACCCAAATAAAGGGTGTGAGTGGAAACAGGTTCAAGGTTCTGGCAGAAGGTGGACACCACACTTGCCTGCTTCACCTCCTCTGGTGCCTCTGAGGAATAGGTATGAGCCCTCCTGGAATAAACCCAGTCTCCTTCTCATAACCAGCCTGAAGGAGGAAATAGGAGAGGGGAATTCTTGGAGGCAGCTCCCACCTCGCAAAGTAAGGCGAGTACTCCCTCCACCTCCCTCTCCCCCCTCACTGCCCTCAATGAAGGGCTACGGACCTCTTGAATTGGACACTCCTTCTGATGACAATCACATTGGTGATTTTCATACAACTTATACATTAGACACACAGCTCAAAACTTCTTCAGGGGGGAAGAAGAGGAGAGTTGTTGTTGTGGGTGACTCTCTTCTAAAAGGAACAGAAAGCCCTATCTGTAGACCGGACCCGTTGCACAGGGAAGTCTGCTGCCTGCCTGGGGCCCAAGTTAAGGATGTGATTAGGAAGCTCCCACTCTGGTACAATCTACAGAATATTACCCACTACTAACCTTTCAACTGGGCAGTGAGGAAATTCCCCAAACAGGGAATATAACGAGAATTAAAAAATATTTTAGGGCCCTTGGACGATTGCTTAAGGGATCAGGAGCACAAGTAGTATTCTCCTCAATCCCCTTAATGTCAGGGAATGAGAAGAGAACAAACAGCAAGACCTGCCAGGTCAACACCTGGCTTCAAGACTGCTGTCACCAACAGATTTGGATTTTTCGACCGTGGGTTACTCTACACTGCACCAGGTTTGCTGGCATTGGATGAAACACACCTGTCACATAAAGGGAAGAGGATCCTTGTACTGGAACTGTCAGGGCTTATTAACAGGGCTTTAAACTAGATTCGAAGGGGGAAGGGGATAGAACCTGGCCTGCTGGGATTAAACTCAAAAGCTGCACATCAGTGCCAATTGGACACTGTCCCAGAGAGCTATGTGGGGGTGCTTCATCAACAGAAATTCAATGCACTTTGTCTGGGGATAGGACAGACACTAAGGTGACTGATATGCTAGCTGTTAATGCACTGTCATGGAGATGTCAAGCAGGAGTCAGGCCTCCTTCCTACAAGAAAGAGACAGGGAGATCACTATCCCAGCTAGGGTGGTTCTACACTAATGCACGCAGCATGGGTAACAAGCAGGAAGAGCTGGAAGCTGTGGTGCAAAAGGGAAACTATGATATAGTTGCCATCATGGAAACATGGTGCAATGATGCACATAATTGGAGTGCTGTGCTACACGGGTGCAAACTCTTCAGGAGGGATAGGCCAGGCAGGAAAGGAGGGAGAGTGGCATTGTATGTTAGACAGGGCATTGATAGTCTGGAGATCAGTAATACTAATAGTGATGGAAAGGTAGAATGCCTGTGGGTCAAAATCAGGGGGAAGGCCAATAGGGCTGATATCATAGTGGGAGTCTGCTATAGACCACCCATGCAGGAATAAGATACAGATGAAATATTCTATAAACAATCAGAGGAAGCTGCACGATCACAGCCATTAGTCCTTGTGGGTGACTTCAATCTGCCAGACATTTGCTGGAAGTTGAATACAGCTATGTGGAAGCAGTCCAGAAGAAGTAAACCTTAAGAAGTAAGTAGAGACTCACCGGTCCCTCAAGGCCCACGTGGTTCAATGCTTTGCAATAGCAGGAGGAAGGAGTGGAAGGGGCAGTGTTCCCTGTGCTGTCTGATATTAGCATAGAAAAACAGCAGCCTGTAAAGAAGTGTTATCAGCTTGGAATGGTAAAAATTGATGTAGACTCCATTCATTCTCCTTCCTATATGGATCTGTTTTGCCAGACTCAGTTCTTTTTCAACACAAATCATATTTACACTGCATATATATGGAGCTAGTTCAACATCAAACTTGGCAAAACTGGGTGGTAGGGTTTACCTGTTTGCTTCATCTTAAGGCTTGTGATACATACATGTCTTAATATACTTATGTTGACTATGGCGAAGAGACATAAATATATTAGAAGGTTATTTTTTCTTGTACCAGCATAAAGGACAGCAGGTTTTCCTCAGACATCTATCACATCTCCTGAGGTTGCCATATGGTGGAGTTCCTGCCAAGTTTATTCCTATCCACAATCTAGTAACAACCCCCTTTTTATATCACTATTGGCAATACTTTTCAGCCTTCACACTCTTCAGGAAAGCAGGTGCTAGGGTACCATCCCAGTAGAATATCATTATGATTCTTCCCCTGCACAGTGCATTCTCCCTTCCCTCTGGGATTATTTGATGACACATTTCCTTGTTCAAAACTCTGGAAGCCAAGAGAACATATGGTCCACAGTTTATAATAAACCTCTGGCAGTCTGCCTCTACGGATGTTTTAGCACATTATGGAGACTTGATAGCTTGCAACATTTCCTTCTCAGACAGATCATTTCCTGGTAGTTAGTGTTGGCTGTGTTGACAGCTGCAAGTTTGTGTTGGGACAAAGAGACATTTACATGTAATGAATAGCAGTAAAATGCCTGTGTGATACAGCACTGAGAGGTATAAGGGTTTGCATTAAGAAATGGACTTGTGGCCTTCTGAAGACAGTAAATGAAGAACTTTAATTGTAAAATGCAGGTTAGTTCCCCCTTTCCATGAGATCAAACATAACCCTTATTCTTCAACACAGCGGCAAATACCATGTAAGTCCATCTTGAGAACAAAGGATTTCCAGTTACTGAGTTCATCTAAAGACATTTGCACAGGTTCTTCTCCATGCTTATAGATGATATGAAGCTTCTTCTCTGGTTGTTGTTTCTTGCCTCTGAGCCACACCTTACTGCACCGTGCATTGAGTTGATGCAACCGTTTGCTGGTTTTCCAGTTGAAGCAGTTTCATAAGCAGTTCAACTGAATGGAGGAGCAGCTGAATTGTGCCATGTGTATAAGGGGTCTGCAAAAAGTGAGCTTGACACTATGTCACATGACTCCACAGAAAACATCACTCCATTCATAGGTATTCCTGTCCCTTCATCAGTCCTAAAATCTCTATTTTCTCTTCATCTTTACAGAATTCTTACCTCTTCCAAGATTCAAATTATGATTAAGTAACTTCCTCCACTGAGTAGCTGGACTGGAGGCAGGATTAGTTGCCTAAGGAGAAGTGGACTAGACAGCCATAGAATGTTCTGGCTTGGAAAAGACCTTTAAATATAATTTCGTTAAAACTCTCTGTCTTGGGCAAGGGCGTCTTCCACTAGATTAGGATGCACAGAGAAATACTTCCAATTATGGGGTATCACAGCTACTCTGGGTAACCCGTTCCACTGTCTCACCACCCTCACTGAAAAAAATGGCTTCCTTATGTCCAATCTAAAATTAATTTCTTTCATTTAAAAACTGTTGCTTCTTATACTATCACTACAAACCTTGGTAAAATGTCTCTCTTCATCTTCCTTATAAACCTTAATATATATAAAGACTGAAATAAGGTCTCCCTGAAACCTCCTCTTATCCAGGTTGAACAACCCCAACTCTCTCAGGTATTCTTCATAGGAGAGGTGTTCCAGCCCTCTGATAATTTTTGTGGCTCTCCTCTGAACCTGCTCCAACATGTCCAAGTCTTTTTTGTGTTGGGACATCAGAGCTAGATGCAGTGCTCCAGGTAGGGCTTCATGACAGCACAGTAGAGGAAAACAATCACCTCCCTTCTATTGAAGTCGCTCTTCTTTTTATGCAGATTAGAATACAATTGGCTTTCTGAGCTGCAAGTGCACATTGATGGCTCTAATTTAATTTTTCATCCACTTGAGATGCCACAAGGTATCAGGAAGCTATAGCGTGCTTGTACCAACAAAACAAATATGACATAAGCCCTACATAAGACCCATGGTCTTCTAGGTAGGCATCTGGAAGACAGGTAGAATAGCTTGTTGTGACTAATATGTCCATGAACAACTATTCAGGCAGTAGAATCATATCCATGTGAAATCTAGCTCCCAGGATACTTTGGTCTTGGTCTTGCAAATTCCTCTTCAGAGACAGTAACTTGTCTGTTTTGCTACTCTTATACACATACAATGTGGAATGTAAACATTTTTTTTTTTCCCCCTGCCCTCTCCAGGTGCTCCACCTCAGCATCTTAAATAGGAATGTGTTCTTACATAAATCCAGCTTCATGCTCTTGTGTGGTCTCAGTCAAAAGAACAGGACTGAGAGCACAGAGAAAAAAAAAATAAAACAAAAAACCACAAACGAAACAAACAAAAAAACCCCCACCCCAACCTATTTTATTTATTACACCTAGCTCATGATACTCCCATCCCCAGCCTATTCCCAGCCATTCATTGCAGCTTCTGTCAAATTATCTCTGCAGGCACAATTTTATGACTGTAAATCCACAGAAAGGAGCTATTTGCAACTACTGATGATGGGGAGAGAGAAGCACATGAGGACAGAGGTGCATTCCTTGGTGGGGGAAGGATGAGGGCCAGTAACTGAGACACTTGGTTTATGGGGGTCATGTGCTGGATGCTTTTGCTTCATTTAACAATGTGAAGTAGCTTGGAACAATTTGGAGGTTGTTTTGTTGTTTTTTTTTTTCCTGTTATCCACAGATGCTAAGCATATTATGAGGGAAACAAAGATATCTGACACCTACACTTCACCTTACAACATCTGCCTTCTTAACCCAGCCCTGAGCAGATTCTCTAAACTTATCCTGGAGCTGTCCTCCAAAGACAGATTTCTTCCCATCTTATAGCTATTTCCTGAAAGTGGCATGTCCAGTCTCAGTGGGACATCCATGGTTCTCTGAAAAGTGAAATAGCAGGCACCTAGTATCTAAAAAAAGATGTTTTACTAAGAATAGATATACAATTTCAGGCAGTTGATTTTGATTGAATTGACTCAAACCATCAACTCTTTTCTGAATAACAAACTTAATGGAATTATTTTTTTTTGTCATCTGCTTCCCATGAAAGCTTATTTCATTTCCCTCCTTCAAACATTCTAATATAGTTTTCAGTTGACTTCATCCTCTGAGAACAAGGTGTCTTGCATCTAGTCTAGAGTCCCTTTCAATGCAATTCAGCACCTAATTTCTTCAGGATTCAAGCTAGGTTTCTGGAAACCCCAACTTGCCCATACAGTGTCAGAGAGAGGAAGTGGGTACCCTTGAGGAATCCTTCAGGCAGGAAGCCAGTAAAAAATGCAGTAAAACTTGATCAAAGTGATTGGATGATTAAGTGACAAAAATCACATATTTAAGATCGTGCTATACAGAGGATCATAGTGCAGATATGGCCTTATAGGCAGAAAGGACATCAGGCTAGTGCAGGCTGTTCTGATGCATACAGTCAACATTGCCAGTTACTCCTCTGCCCCTGATGCCTCCTGGAACAAACTGTCAGGGCTGAGAAGGGGCTGAAACAGCTGATATTGTAAAGTGTCTTGGTTTGAGTGAGAACCGAACAAATTATTTTCAGTGATTTTACTTTTCAGCTCAGGTTTTCTAACTATCTGCACTTTCTGAAGTTAGCAGCATGTTTTGCAGACAGTGTCTGCTTATAGCAGTGATAACACCTCATGTTTAGAGTTACTACCAAGGATTGGAATGCAAACCAAGGCCACTGCTAGACTTGTGTATCACACGGGGTGCAGAAAGTGAAAGGCCACACCTGCAGGGAGGAATGGACAGGACAGGTTTATAGATTCACAGACTCACAGACTCACAGAATCACAGAAATTAGGGGCTGGAAGTCACCGAAGAACGCATTCAGGCAGGTCTTGAATGTCTCCAGAGAAGGAGACTCCACAACCTCCCTGGGCAACACGTTCCAGATATCCCTGTTTTCTCTGAGCCTTTATAGCTGAGCATGACATCCTGTGGTATGGAACTGCCCTTCAGCTATCTTGGGTCAGCTATCCTGGTTGTGTCCCCTCTCAACCTCTTGCCCACCCCCCAGCCTATTTGCTGAGGAGGGCAGAGTGAGAAAAAAGAAAAGCCCTTGACACTTTACAAACACTGTTCAACAACTAAAACATTGGTGTTCTATCTACAATGATTTGGCAACAAATCCAAAATAACAGTGCCATACTGGCTGATATGAAGAAAATTAGCTCCACCCCAAGCAGACCCAAAATGAAGGCTCATTTTAACCTCTCTCACAGTTGGTAGCACAGTTAATGCTGTAAAACACTGATGACAGATGCCTTTCATGGATGCTACTAAAGCCTTCTCCCAGCTCTGCCCACATTGATCCCACCAAAGTCAGGAGGCTGCATTTTTTCTCCCAGAAGCTGCAAGGGGACAGAGACAAAAAAAAATTTCTTTAATGACAAGTTGCTGGACAGGGACATGTCTCCCAGCTCCCACATTTTGCTTTGAAGATATTTTGCTTACTTTACCGTCCTGTTTACCCAAATACAGTTAATCAAAATTTGTAATTAAATAAGGATTAGTTTTATCCCTCAGGACTTGACAGTACTATTTCCTGGATTCAGAATACCAGAAGTCAATATCTGCTGGACAGCTTCCCAGCACAGTGCTTGGAGAAAGCCA
>VYZU01068063.1:2123-15393 GCA_013401355.1 Ceyx cyanopectus | reverse complement strand
GGGTTGGGTTTTTTTTAATAATTGTAGTGATTTTGAATCCTTTCTCATTTAATAACATTACCCTTAGTGACTGGCCCAAGGACAAATGGGACATTTGGTGAAGATCCAGACATTTAGCAAAGAGGTTCTGGGTCACCATCCAGAGTCTTCAACAAAGGTTGATGTCCCATGAAAGATACTGACCACGGGATAGGAGTGCAGCATTACTGCCACATCCCTGATACTTTTTCTTAATATTTCAAAGTTCTATTTTGGGAAAGTTTGTGGGTTTTTAAAAAAAAAAGATATTAAAAAGGTACAGTTGGTCTCAGAGGGATGAGATGGACAGATAACTGCCATCTATTTCATTATTTCTCAGTAGAAAAAAAAATTCCTTGAAATAATGTCGTCTGTTTCTAGGATCTCTCTTAAAAGAGATAAAAAATTTCATTCTTGTGAGTAAAAATGCAATGAAAACAAGAAACAAACCCACAATGTTGCACATTCAATTACATTTAACTGCTGAATGTCAATTATAAACACCTTAAAAAGGGTAAAACCAGAGAAGACTGTCAATGTCAGGCAATAAGCTACTTTGTAGACATAAATGGGAAGAATTCTACCTTTTCAATATTCTTGTTTTCTGATCAGCAGGGCACAAATATTTGAAGGGCTGAAACCAGAAACTATTTTGGTCTGCTCCTTACAGTGGTGCAGGAATGACCACCCTTATGGCTCTTCTAATGGACAAACCCCATGCAATATAGAAAACAATGGATTGTACACCTGGGACCACAAAAAGAAGAAAAAAAAAAGGGAAGCAGAAAAAACTTGTGCAGCTTACCTGCCCCTTCTGTGCAAGAGAAATAATGTGCTTTGGACAGTGTCGTTGTCCAAGANATTCAGGCTCCACTTAAAAGAGAACCTCCAAGGTAAAAGGACACAGATCAGCTTGAACATACACTTATTTCTTTAGGTAAATAGCTTGCAACCATGCTCCATATTGACACCTCATGGAGCAAAAGCTGTCCTACCATACCTCACTTTCCAACACACACCCTTCTTTTGACCTGAGAGGAAGGAAGAGGAGAAACGGTGGAGGAAGAAACAAGATTGCTGAGATGGCTTTGGAGCATTGGACTGTGTCTGATGGAGATGACATCTACGGTGGATATAGCAAATGTCAGTCTATGTATCCCAACAGAAAACCACTTAATTCACTCCGAGGCAATTTATTCTGGGACATAGGCGACATAGATGCAACATGAATGACTGGAGAGTACATTTCCTGGAGATAATCAGCTTGGTAATACAAGAGTCAGACCAGCATGCTGGCTGTTCAGTTGTACACCTTACTCCAAAAAGTATAGTTGCTATCACAATAATTCCTTCCAGAACAACAAAAAAATAAGATCAATTAATTGTTCCTTCAAGAAAAGTGCATCATAAAAAAACATGCCTATAATGCAAGTATATTAGAAAACCTTAGCTCTATTTAGACATTAAGTCAGGGTATGGATGCATTTACAGTAGAAAGAATAAAATAATTTTAGAATAAAGAAATCTTAGAACATTGCAGGTCAGAGAAATCTCTGCAGTTTATCAGATCCAACCTTTCCCTGAAAGCAGGGCCTTGAATTAAGTTGACCAGAGCCACATCAGGTTAAGTCTTCAATCTCTGTCAGCTGAGATTCCAGCACTTTGCTTCATTTATATTACTTATCTTAAAGTAGGACACCTTTAAAACAAAACATTTTCTTTTAAATCGGACCAAATTTTACTGGGTAATTTACTGGGACCAGTTTTACTGGGGAAAATATATAATGTTTGAGTAGTCTCATGATTAATATTGTTTTTAATGTCCATAAAATACATGAAAACTGGGTGTGCTCTGCCTTCTACTATAATTACTAAAACTCATTTGTTATTTCTAGTGTAGCAATTTGTATTGACTTCCATCCAGGCAATTTCCCCTTATCCTGCATATTCTACAAACATATAGTAAGAGACAGCACCTGTCATGACAAGCCTTAAATACACAAGGAATAGAAAACATGGAAATTAATCACAGTGAGAGACAAGTGATTAAGTAGGGGTTGGGTTTTTTTTAATAATTGTAGTGATTTTGAATCCTTTCTCATTTAATAACATTACCCTTAGTGACTGGCCCAAGGACAAATGGGACATTTGGTGAAGATCCAGACATTTAGCAAAGAGGTTCTGGGTCACCATCCAGAGTCTTCAACAAAGGTTGATGTCCCATGAAAGATACTGACCACGGGATAGGAGTGCAGCATTACTGCCACATCCCTGATACTTTTTCTTAATATTTCAAAGTTCTATTTTGGGAAAGTTTGTGGGTTTTTAAAAAAAAAAGATATTAAAAAGGTACAGTTGGTCTCAGAGGGATGAGATGGACAGATAACTGCCATCTATTTCATTATTTCTCAGTAGAAAAAAAAATTCCTTGAAATAATGTCGTCTGTTTCTAGGATCTCTCTTAAAAGAGATAAAAAATTTCATTCTTGTGAGTAAAAATGCAATGAAAACAAGAAACAAACCCACAATGTTGCACATTCAATTACATTTAACTGCTGAATGTCAATTATAAACACCTTAAAAAGGGTAAAACCAGAGAAGACTGTCAATGTCAGGCAATAAGCTACTTTGTAGACATAAATGGGAAGAATTCTACCTTTTCAATATTCTTGTTTTCTGATCAGCAGGGCACAAATATTTGAAGGGCTGAAACCAGAAACTATTTTGGTCTGCTCCTTACAGTGGTGCAGGAATGACCACCCTTATGGCTCTTCTAATGGACAAACCCCATGCAATATAGAAAACAATGGATTGTACACCTGGGACCACAAAAAGAAGAAAAAAAAAAGGGAAGCAGAAAAAACTTGTGCAGCTTACCTGCCCCTTCTGTGCAAGAGAAATAATGTGCTTTGGACAGTGTCGTTGTCCAAGAAGGAAGATGAAAGGTTGATAAGAGAGTGAATAGTCATGGAGGTGTGAGGATGGTAACAGCAAGACAGAAGGTGGAGATGAGATGGGTGTTAGTGAAGACCCAACACCTGGTAAGGCTTGACTTAGGTCAGAGGTGAAGAAGGAGTGGGATTTGGTGTCTGTCACAGGTGAGTGACAGAGGCAGAGCCTGTAATTTATGAACTTCAGAAATGTGGTAGACCAGTGGTTTATTCTGGTTCAAATTCATTGTGCCACAGACACAGAGACAATGGATGGGTTCCATAGAGTGTCCTCTAATTTTAATTCAATCATTATGTTTCTAGGGTCAAGTCAGTGAAGCAGACAATTGTGGGCACCACCAAATTTGGTGCACTCTGAGATAGCCACAGAAACTGTGACAGCTTCTGTAAACCTTGACCCCGTACTCTCCAACAGTAAGACCCTTCCAATCTCCACATTTGTGTTACCCACCTTTCCTGGCCCTGCAGAAGGGAACAATGGAAATACTTCAAATAAAGCAGCCTGGCAGTCAAGATCATGGATGAGGTGTGTGGGAGACAGCAAACAGCCTTTGAGAAGTCTGAAGCTTTACATCCTCACATCCTGGCTTTCTAACCTCAGAAATGGGGTCAGCTTTCTTGGGACCCATCTCAGCAGCAAGATGTTTGTCACAGTCCCTTCTATTGAACCAACTGAAGGAAGGTAAGCTCTGTTTTATTCCTGAAAGACATGAGCCATATTTCTGCTGAAGCATCCACCACTGGAGAGTGTTTGGCATTCACTTCTTGAAAAATGCCCCTCCCCACCCCCCCCAGTAAGTAGAAGGAAGCGTTCCCTTTCCAATGGGAATATAGGCAAAAGGAAACCATGGTCATGATTCATCAGCTGATTTTTCAGCTGTGCTTTCAATGCAGTTGAAATATTGTCTGTTCCCCTGGGCATCTTCAACCTCTCCTTCAAATGGATGTGCTCACACCCTGGCAGGGCATATATGGCCATGAGGATACCCCATTCACCTCATCCTTTAACAAATAATGTCTGCTTATTTAATGTTTCATTGTTTAAAACAAAACAAATCCATAGTATGTTTTTAACCACATATTTAATTCATATACAGCCGAAATGAATAAAAGTTCCTAACCTTGTAGAGTCCATTCATTCTGACTACAATTCCTTATTACCCATGAGCTTTTTTCTTCCTCCTAGTGTTTCAAACCCTTGGAAAGTGATGACATGCATTCAATTTCTTTTTTGGGTTGCGATTTTTTTCATCATATCTGCAGTACCAGAGCTCCTAGTTGTGCTCAGTAGTCTGAGAATTTTGTTATTTTTCCATTTGCCTGCCTCCTATTCCTTTTTTTCTCCCAGCATTTTGTTCTAATAAGTAGAGATTAGTGAGCGCTCTAAAAATGGAAAATCATCTTAGCACTAGACAATCTACAAATTGCTCCAAGTTTTCACCTTCTCCCTGACTTGTCTGTGTAAAGCCGTGTCATGTATGATAGGTTCTCACGTAGTAGGTTTAATGGTAGCTTTGCGACAGCTCTTCTGTCTTTGTGAACACTTGAGGTACTTTCAAGCCAAGCCATGTCAGAACAATGCAACCCTTTTTATTGCACTCCTTTCTGGTGGCACCCACAGAGAAGAGCCTTTGCTGCTTTCCTCATATAGCCTCCAGAAGTCCAGATGGTTTTAGCACTGGTGGAGATGTATTTCTTTTCATCTTTCAATCATGGAAGGTGCAATGCTGCCTTTTTCCACTCCTGGTCCCGTGTGGGCTTTCAAAGACACTCAAGCAGAAGCATGCATACAACATGTGATAGCAATGTGCAATATATGTCTGTTTGTTTGTAACAGTGTTTCCAGCTAGGAAAATGCATCCTATCCTATAATTTCCATACCAGGAGCCAAGGAGCTGGCTGTGATTTCATCAGCTGGTCTAATATTTGGTCCAGATACAAACTGAGCCTGACTAAGTTGGTGTTGATCTGGATACAGAATCAAAGAGTGGTGGTGGCTGAAAGATCATCTTCTGGAAATAATCTAGTCCAACCCATATGTTGGGTGATGAGGATAGTCCTGCAAAGGCCATGCTTGATGATCTCCATCTTCTGGAGATTATCTAGTCCAACCCATATGTTGGGTAATGAGCCAACAGCAAAGCACCACGCTAAAAGCCCTGTGTCAGCTAATGAATCAGGGGAAGCAAGTTCCAGAACTCTCAATATTCGAACAGTTTGGAGAAAGGGAAATTCCTCCCCTATTTGTCTGCTAATTTAATTCCCTGGCTTGAGGTGCTACAGCTGTGAGAGCTGCAAACTGGTGGTGTAGAGCACAATGACGCTGGCATGGCAGCAGATGCCACAGAGGGTCTCTGCTGTCAGAGGCAGAGTGAAGCAGCTGTCAGCCAAAAAAACCTGCTCTGAGAGGTGTCCCCAGCTGCAGAGGGTCCTGCACCCAGAGAGGTCTCACCCCACAGCACCACCAACCAGGGCAGCACAACTGAGCAGGGGCACAGGAGCTGCTGCTACTACCTCACACCATGTCACACCTTCAATCACCGGAGAAAATGTCCTAGCAGCTAATATTGCTGGAGTTGGGACTGTGTAACTCAGCTGCTCACCACACTGGGGTAGAGCTCCCTTCCCTGAGGTCTCTTTTGATGTCGCTGCTACTGCTCAAAAACCCAAACTTCAGATATAATTTGAATACTACATTTGTGCACTGACAAATCTGTCCCTTGCCACAGATAACACTGTTTCAGTTAAGCTGCTGATCTTTATCTCCTAATGACCAAAATGACAAACAAGGGGGGAAGCACTGCTGCTTTCTCAACAATTCAATCATTTAAGGTTGTTGTAGTACTTTAATTCAGCATAGCTAATGTGCATATGGAGCACATAGAACATTGAGTTTGTATGTATTTCCAAGACAGCACTGACCAGACAGCTATACCCTTTCTGCCTTACATGAAATATTGTCATGCCTGAACTAATTCCTTTATGACAGTGATCATCCTGATATGTGAATATTTGTGAAATTGCCTCTTGCAGAGATCCTTGTGAAGATAATCAATGATATTTATCTTTTTTTTAGCACCATTGTGTACTACTTGTCATTTTATCAGTGATGTATCTAGCTAGAGCTCAATTAATTCAACCATGACACTAAACAGCAAATAAAATATATTGTTGAGTGTATGACATATCTCCTGCTATCTCCTGCTTGCCCCAAGTCACAAGTCTGTCTCTGTGTTAAACTTTTTGGGTCTGGAATCACATCTTCTGAAGATGGATTTGAAACCCTATCAAAGTCTGTACATTTCCATCAACACTGCTGTATGATGTAGGCCAGAGGTAGAAAGAGGATAAGTCTTTAGTCTGGCTGGAAGACACAAAAGAGGGACCAAACATATAACTGTTAAAGCAACAAAACAGCCTTCCAAATACACTGGATCACCTTCTCCTCAAGCACAGATTTTCAGTTAACCATTCAAATTTCCACTAACAGAAAATAAAATAATCACATCGCTTAGAAAGGGACAATTCCTCTAAGTTTCCCCATATCTATTTTTATTTTCATTTTCTTCTTATACTACACTTATTCTTACCCTTGAGTGAGGCCAGGCATGTCAATAAAGATGCTTTTGCTGTAATTAACTAAGAAGTGTGTGTTCTCTCCCCTCTCCAGGGACTAAGTCCTAAAAAATATGATGATAGAAATATGTAAGCATGGTCTGAGTTTCTTGCTGATGGCATCATATCAAACCCTGAACAGCTGCTGCCACAACTAGAAATGCTGCTGGGTTAGCTGGGAATGCCACAGAAATGCAGCAACAGCTTTTCTAAAGAAGCAACCCAAAAACTTATATTGCAGGCAGTGAGGCAGTGGGTCCACATCTCATGCACTGACCAGCTTCATGGTGTCTGCTTTTTTTTCTTTTAAACAGGGGGTTTCCTCCAAATGGAGGATCCAGAGAGACAGCGAGAGTGGCAGAGTCTGCAATTCTCACGTGAGTGCTTACGGGAGTGATTCAGACAGGGATACTGGGAAGCCGCGGGAGATTTAAACACTGTGGAACTGGAAGGGCCACCATATCGCAGTAGCAACGCAGTAACAGCCATCTTGGCAAAGCATTGCCAGCAGCACATGTGTGGGGGCTGGGCAAACAAATAGAATAATGAAATAAATATAAATAATAAAATAACCCCAAAATAAAACGTAATAAACAAACTAGTAACTAACACTACAATCAATCAGTACTATGGTCATGAAATAATCATCGTTATGTGGCAAAAGAAGGCTGTGGTCCTGACACTGGACAGGATAAAGGTGGGAACTTGGAAAGAGCTACCACAGAAGAACACGATGGTTGAGGTCGCCGACTGCAAGGAATGCCTCAGCCCCTCCCTTGTAGCAGGGAGCTGTGCACGGTGTGAGCAGGTTGATGATCTACTCAGCTGAGCAGCAAAGCTGCAAGGGGAGGTTGAAAGGCTGCAAGTTGAAGTGGAAAGGCTTAGGAACATCAGGGAGGCTGAGGAAGAGATTGACTAGTGGAGCCAGGATCTGCCCTCTCTGAAACTCAAATAAGAATAGGAGCACATGCCACAAATCACCCAGGAACAAGGGGGCCCTATACCATACCTGGGGCAGGTTCACTGGGAGACACATCAGCAGAGTACAAATCAAAAAGTCCATGGTCAAGTCAGCAAGCAAACTCCTGCCTTGTCCACCTCCCTCCACCCCCTCAACAGGGACCAGTGGCAAAAAGTTCCTGCTCAGCATGGTACAAGTGTTACCTCAGTTGCCTCCCCAACCTCCTATGTGCCCTTTTAGAACAAGTATAACACCCTGCAAATGAAGCCAGCCAATGAGGAAGATTAATCATTTGGCTTGGAAGTACTCCCAAGATTGAGGAAGCCCAAGACCAGCATCCAAACATCTTCCACCAAAAAAAGAAGAGTCACTCTTATAGGTGACTCCCTTCTGAAAGAAACAGAAGACCTAATATGCAGACCCGACCCACTTCAAAGGGAAGTTTGCTGCCTCCCAGGGCCTCACTTAAGGATGTTGTAAGGAAGCTTCCTACCTTCATACAGCCCACAGATTATTACCCATTATTGACTTTCCAGGTAGGCAGTGAAAACTAAGGGCTGTCAAGAGAGACTTTAGGACCTTGAGTCAACTGGTCAAGGGAGTAGGAGCACAGGTAGTGTTTTCTTCTATCCCTGCTTGTTGCAGGCATCAAACCAGAAAGACTGAGGAAGACTCTTCAGATCAATTCTTCACTTCAAGCTTGCTGCCACCAGCAGGATTTTAGGTCTTCTGACCATGGGTGAACTTACATGATACCAGGCATGCTGGTGTCAGATGGAGTGCATATATCTTGGAGAGAGGTTATTATCACAGGATTTGACTGCGTTCATTGATAGAGCTTTAAACTAGATTCGAAGGGGGAAAGGGGAAAAACCTGACTCGCAGGAAACAAGCTGGGGAGATTTGTGGGGTGTTGTGCCAGCTCCACTGCTACCTCATAACAGTCAGACAGTACTGTAGAATTGCAAACTTTCTTTTTTTTTCTTTTTTTTCTTTTTTTTTATGGTGGGGGTGTTTTCTCAATATATAATTTCATAATAATGTAACTTGCATCTCTGTAAATTATATTACATGTGTCAGAGTCAAATTCTTATAAAATACCTTCAAAGACACTAAATATACTTCATACTTTCCTTACTAACTCTATGTTATAAAGTAATTGATAGACAGCCCACAAAACAACTAAAAATACTCTTTCAGCTTAAGAGATTTCTTCTATTTCTTCTGCTGTGCATAGCTGCAGACCACAGAAACTAATCTGAAAAACCAGTTAGGGTAACATTCAGGAAGTTGCAGAGAGAAAACAACTTCTCACAACCTGAGCATTTGCTTTGTTTTATCTTAACTGCCAATCTGTTTGCAGAGCTCAGGGACAGAATAAATTTCCAGTACATCTTTTCCTAATGAAAAATATTTTCCCACAGTTCTTGATATTATTGTCCTTGTACAGTTCATATTGTATACATCTAGATTAAAAAAAAAAAAAAAAAAAGAAAAAAAAAAGAAAAAGATACAACTATATCTAAATTGCAGTTNCGACTGCAAGGAATGCCTCAGCCCCTCCCTTGTAGCAGGGAGCTGTGCACGGTGTGAGCAGGTTGATGATCTACTCAGCTGAGCAGCAAAGCTGCAAGGGGAGGTTGAAAGGCTGCAAGTTGAAGTGGAAAGGCTTAGGAACATCAGGGAGGCTGAGGAAGAGATTGACTAGTGGAGCCAGGATCTGCCCTCTCTGAAACTCAAATAAGAATAGGAGCACATGCCACAAATCACCCAGGAACAAGGGGGCCCTATACCATACCTGGGGCAGGTTCACTGGGAGACACATCAGCAGAGTACAAATCAAAAAGTCCATGGTCAAGTCAGCAAGCAAACTCCTGCCTTGTCCACCTCCCTCCACCCCCTCAACAGGGACCAGTGGCAAAAAGTTCCTGCTCAGCATGGTACAAGTGTTACCTCAGTTGCCTCCCCAACCTCCTATGTGCCCTTTTAGAACAAGTATAACACCCTGCAAATGAAGCCAGCCAATGAGGAAGATTAATCATTTGGCTTGGAAGTACTCCCAAGATTGAGGAAGCCCAAGACCAGCATCCAAACATCTTCCACCAAAAAAAGAAGAGTCACTCTTATAGGTGACTCCCTTCTGAAAGAAACAGAAGACCTAATATGCAGACCCGACCCACTTCAAAGGGAAGTTTGCTGCCTCCCAGGGCCTCACTTAAGGATGTTGTAAGGAAGCTTCCTACCTTCATACAGCCCACAGATTATTACCCATTATTGACTTTCCAGGTAGGCAGTGAAAACTAAGGGCTGTCAAGAGAGACTTTAGGACCTTGAGTCAACTGGTCAAGGGAGTAGGAGCACAGGTAGTGTTTTCTTCTATCCCTGCTTGTTGCAGGCATCAAACCAGAAAGACTGAGGAAGACTCTTCAGATCAATTCTTCACTTCAAGCTTGCTGCCACCAGCAGGATTTTAGGTCTTCTGACCATGGGTGAACTTACATGATACCAGGCATGCTGGTGTCAGATGGAGTGCATATATCTTGGAGAGAGGTTATTATCACAGGATTTGACTGCGTTCATTGATAGAGCTTTAAACTAGATTCGAAGGGGGAAAGGGGAAAAACCTGACTCGCAGGAAACAAGCTGGGGAGATTTGTGGGGTGTTGTGCCAGCTCCACTGCTACCTCATAACAGTCAGACAGTACTGTAGAATTGCAAACTTTCTTTTTTTTTCTTTTTTTTCTTTTTTTTTATGGTGGTAGTGTTTTCTCAATATATAATTTCATAATAATGTAACTTGCATCTCTGTAAATTATATTCCATGTGTCAGAGTCAAATTCTTATAAAATACCTTCAAAGACACTAAATATACTTCATACTTTCCTTACTAACTNCAGAATAAATTTCCAGTACATCTTTTCCTAATGAAAAATATTTTCCCACAGTTCTTGATATTATTGTCCTTGTACAGTTCATATTGTATACATCTAGATTAAAAAGAAAAAAAAAAAAAGAAAAAAAAAAGAAAAAGAAAAAACTATATCTAAATTGCAGTTTTGTAGGTTTTTTCTTTACAAACTCTGTGCAATCTATCCAGGAATATTAACACTATTTCTAAAATGAGTACGTGATTTATTTTTTTAAAGTCCCGTGACTGTTGTTCTGCTCCAGGAGCACCTGAACATCGCAGGAGGAAGGAAACAACTGCAGGTGGTAGGACCAGATCAGAAAAGAGGTAAAGAAACAGAGTAGAATCATATAGGGGAAAAAAAAATAAAAATAAAAATAGCAATGAATACACAGAAAGAATAAGTTTAAAAATGTTACTAAATATTACCTGTAGCAAATCAGATCAGGAACAGAAGCCAAAAGTAATTAATCCAAAAAAAGTCATTGTGCAGTTCTGGGTTTGCTGGAGACAAGGATGTCCACTTGTAGGGGTAGAGAGACTGGGGCTAACCCTGGAAGGTGAGATAGGAGGAAGGATTACCATATACCATTCTGAGCAGATGCCTTCACAGGGAGCATGTACAAAGACGAATTTCAGAATGACCCAGACCTTCAAGATGAACCTGGTGCAAAAGTTCACCATGAGCTAGCAATGTGTCTTATAGCCAAGAAGGCCAGTGGTCTCCTCAGGAGACCATGAAGGTTCTCCTCACCTTCTAATCCACCCTAGTGAAACCACATCTGGAGTATTGTTTCGTGTTCTGAGCTGCCCAGCTTGAGAGAGACCAGGAACTACTGGAGAGAGTCCAGCAAAGGTTAAGATGCTGAGGTGCTGGAGCTTCTCTGTGCCCAGGAAAGGCTGAGAGCCCTGAGGCTGTTCAGCTAGAGAAGAGCAGCCTGAGAGGGGATCTAATCAGTGCTGAGCAAAAGCTAAAAGGCCCACAGATGCAAGAATATGGGGCCAGACTCTGGTCAGTGGTGCCCAGCAACAGGACAAGGAACAATAAGGAGCACCAACTGGAACCCAGGAAGTCTCACCTGAGCAGGAGGAGAAAGTTCTTTGGTGTGAGGGTGTCAGAGCTGTCCCAGACTGCCCAGAGAGGTTGTGGAGTCTCCTTCTCTGGAGAGATTCCAAACCTCATGGACATTTCAATGCTGGGTCCCCTGCTCATAGTGACCCTGCTGGAGCAGGAGGGTGGCACCAGATGATCTCCAGAGGTTTTTTCCCACCCCCACCATGCTAGGATCTGTGATTTGGTGAGATCAGTATTGGCTAGGTAGCAAAAGCCGTGCTGTAGGAAGCATTTCACCTTTGTACAGCCACCATGAGTGGGGCTCTGGGTGCACCAACCCTGCAGTAAATCACAGGATAGAGTTTTTTCACGTCCTTAGTGGTCGTGTGCTTATCTCAAATGTTGGGGGATTCAATTTTGGTTTTCTTTTCTCCCCAACAGGCCAACACAGCCCTTTGCCTGTAGGACCCTCAAAATCCCATTTTGCAAACCTGTGCCACATTGTCCATGATGGGTGCAGCCTAGACTGGACCAGTGAGTGAAAATCACAAGTCCACTTACATTTTTAACCCCAGACAATTGATGGAGCTCCACCAAACCACTCACAGAGTGAGTCATGGCCAGCAAACAATATAGCTTTCTGTGTTCATCACTCTCAAACCAACGAGTGGGAAGAGGCTTATGGCTGCATCCACCAGCTTTTTTTTTTTCCCCTGGAAAAGAAAATACTTCTTTTCATCTTTGGGAGAGAAAAAAAACAACAAACAAGCAAACAAAAAAGACAACAAATCCAGGCTTTTTTCCTTACAGTGATAGCTTTCTGAATTTTTGTGAACTTAGCATGGAAGTTAACAGAAATATGCAGCTTCTGAGGGGCTTCAGGCTCCTCTGTCTCTCAGCACCACTGCTTTTTTATTTTTGTTAGAAATTATGCAGTTTGAGGGGCTGTGCCCAACAGTGATACCCAGATGAACTGGCAGAAAACTGGTGGTGTAATTTAGGATGCCAGATGCCAGCAGCACACTGGCATTATCTGTCTCTCGGAGGTGACCAAGGCATCTTAAATAAAGTAGGGAAATTGTTTGACTTTCAGATTTTTGTTTTCTTGAAAATAAATTAACAAAAAAAAATCCATAAACATAAAAAAATACAGTTGCTGTGCAATAGAGAGTGAAAACTATAAATGAATAGGAAGTGAAAAAAAAAACCCACAAACAAACCAACCAACCAACAAACAAACAAAACAAAAACTTTAAGTAAATGGGTAGAGTCCTGTATTTTAAGTTCTGATAAAATATTTAATGTCTTATTGAATGGAATACAAAGAACATCTCAGGACAAGATGTTGTAAAACCATTGTGTAAATGGACAGGGACAACCACTTGTCCGGAGAGGCTTTGATAGGTATTATTCTGAGAAAACCATTTTGCAAGCCCATTTCACAGGATGACATGCATTTTGTTTAGAAGATTGAGGTTAAGAGAAGTCTGCTAAATAACCTCTCTTGGAAACAACTAGCTACCAAACTGCAGAAGGATGCAGATGGGCTTCATTTGGAGGTACTGAATACACAACTACTGACCATGAGAGAGTAATTAATAAGCAGAGAACCTCAGGGAAGGGGATGGAATAAACAAAATCAGTAGATCATCTCATCACAAGACCCCTATCTTGTTCCTCTTTCCCATGGAAACCCTCCCAGATGAGTTAGCACCGAGGGAAATAGGGTTTTTCCCAAGATTGTAATTCTGACACAAATGGAT